>JANRGW010042358.1:0-23411 GCA_024733675.1 Psilopsiagon aymara
GAAGGAGAAAAATGACTGCTGCTGCTGAACCCATGACATTCCACCCCTTATTCCATACCATTCACATCATGCTCAGATCCCACATTTTCAATGCACCATCACATGTATATATATGCATATACACACACAGGGAGAGAGATCATCCCTTTGTGCATGGACCAATCTACTGCTGAACCCAGGACAAAATATCACACAATATTTTGCAAAATGATTTTTATTAAAAAAACCCTGGGCTGTAAGAAGTACAAACTTTTTTTTCTATTCAAAGTAAGAAAACCTGAAGTATAGCTCCCTCAGAATTTTAATGGGTACTGAAAGACCTCAGTCTCCTTGGAATAACCATAGTCACGTACTAATTTCTGAAAATGTTACTGAAATTGCTTCAGCTATCATACTTTGTGAAACATGGCCTACGTCTGTAGGTCATTGAGAGCTCCTTAAGATATCCTGGTTTTCAGTATGACTTCATTGACAGTTGCTGGATGGCACATACCAAAAATACAATGGAGAAGTTGTTTTTCTTTTATAAACTTCTACTGAATAACCAAAAACTAATCCAGGGCAACTACAGGACATTATGATTTTCCCTAATGCCGTTAATATAATCAATCTTCTGTGATGCCACACTTCACACTACTTACTTTACCTCTCTTCACATTTCTACAATCCTCTTTGTAACTCAGTGAAACTGAACTTGCTTATGTTTCCCCACAGAAAACTTTCTTTTTTTTTTTCCCCAGACAGCAGTAATCTATTGCTTCATGATGTGAACTTCATTATTTTTCCACTGTGTTAACTCCACGTGCCTTAAGCAGAATTTGTGTAGAATGGGACTAAAATGGTTAGTCTATGAAACTATGTGTGTTTATAATATACAAATACATGTTTGTATGCTACTAATATACTAATTTCATAGTCATTTAGGTATATGAAGGATTTCCTGAGGAAATTTGGAACTTTGCTGAGCAATACAAAACCCACCAATGAATGAATTTTTAAATGAATAAAAATTCAGTGTCCCTTTACAAGGTTTTGTGACCTCATCATTTCTCCTTTGATTTTTGAGTTTTTAATCTTTATAGTTTCTCTTACAGATTCATAAGCAATGATGCAATTTTACAGAAAGTCAAGAATTTTACTGCTGTAAATGCAAGATAATTACTTTTAAGTGTGTTTTGGTTTGCTAAGACATTAAAGATTAGAATCAACACCTGTTCTTAACATTATTGTTGAATACACTGCAAAATATTATTAGTAGATGGGCTGTCATTGGAATTTATGTTAAAAGAAATTTGCATCTTTTTTGCATCTAGAAACAGTTTCAGTGGCAGTAAACCAGAGAAAAGAAGGACAGATTCATGTTTTTACAAGTTATGTAAAAAAATTAATAACTTTTTACAAAAAAAATATATCCCAAACAAAACCTAAAAAGTCCTGTAGCTGAGAAACATGGGTAAAATACATGCACTGCTTGCAGGTGGGAGGTAAAGGTCCAACCTCAGGTGCTACTGTTGCAGCAGGTGGTTGTTGTGATGACCTACAGACACCATCTTCTGCTGCAATGCCCTTCTGTTGCAGTCAGAGATTTGTGCTCTTCAGGACTCCTCATACCTGCATGCTGCACCACACCAGCATCAGATTCTCACTTGGTCTGTTTATGAGCTACATACAGCTGGATCCCATGCTTCTCCCTAAGTTGTAGCAGTTAATACAGCATCTGTATAGACTAGATTTAGAGCTAAGAAATCAAAAGCTGGAGAAACACTGATATTTGGAAACAAGGGAATTGATAAACTGTTCCTTTGTTGGGTTTTTTCTTGTACTTATCTCAGTAAACAGATTATAGCCTTCTTGAACTTGAATAGTTATGTTGCTGTAAGAAGTTTTCTGTAATACTTGAGATAAACATATATTATTGTTATTAATATTCAACATCTGGCTTATTCTGAAGAGATACAGATCATTTATTAAACACATGAATGTAATTACTAAAAAAGGGTTTAAGGCCTTCAGCTTCTACTTTCTCTGAGTATTTGCTCACAATTTCGATATCTATAAAATCAGTCCCCAGAGTATAACTTGAAAATGAAACAAAGCAAATCAGCTTATTAAATTTAGCTGATGACCATGACTTGCATTGATCCTATATCTGAATTAGATACTTGCTTTTCCATGAAAATAACATTTAACTCAAACACATTGATAGTAGGAATATATCACTGTTGTTTTTTAAATGTGACAAATTAAGCAAGATAGGTTTGATGTAAAGGAACAATGCTATTTTACCCGAAGATGTGGGTTTTCCTTCAGGTTGTTTATTTGTTTTGTAGTAAGATATCCAGGCTAGATGATAGGATGTAGAGACAATATCTGAATGTTGTTGCAAGAAATTTATCACCCTAAACTCTTTTCTTGTGTTTATATTGTTATTTTCCATATGAAGAACTGAAATACATTTGAAGACTTGACTATCTCAAGGTCAAAAAGACAAGAATAAAAAAAAAATCCATGACACTGTTTCAAACACCATAACCTTCCTTTTGAATATCAATATCCTCACTTACTTTCTCATTTTGTTGAATTTTCAGCTTCATTTGATTTCTCATCAATGGCAGAGGCACAATGAAGGGCTATATGTAAACATGAGAATTCACAGTCTCATTCATGTACACTGCTTTCTCGGAGTGCATGGATTCTCCTGGTATGAAGAAACCCCAGAGCTGCTAGGCAAAGCAGATATAAGCCTTTTTTTGTCACCTGCTGAGAGTGAGCCTAACTTCTTTCCTATCTTTTATTTTCTCATAAGAAATAAAGTTTCTTTTTCAAGCATAGTTTGAAAATGGCTATCAGACCCATGCTATTTTCTATATACTAGATAGCCTGTGATGCTATCTGTATGTCAGCTGGATATTTCAGCTGGACAGTCTGGTATACCAGTAGCAGAAATCATTACTAGCATCAACACAATAATGACTGCAGCTCTATTCAGTATATCTTCCATTAGGTAAAAAGTTGTCACACTTCCCAGCTGATTTAAAAGATTCCCAGCTCTCCAAAAGCTTGCATGAATACAAATAAGTAAAGTGATGTGTTCTATCCCTTAATGAGAAAAGTCAAGTGATTTTTTTGTTGTCTTTTTTTTTTTTTTTTAATCTTTGAACTAATGAAGGGAACATTACTAGATCAAAATTTCAAATTCTGTGCCCCAGACTAATATTACACTGACATCCACTTGGAATTGGCTACATACAGCAGCTAAGAAATAAAATCTGTGAAGAAAGAAGTGTTCGATTAGTTTTGCTTCTGCTATTCTCAAAATCAATCTCAGAAGATCACAAGACACACATTGCAGTGATACTTGCAATATGCCATGGGTAATAAATCACCCAAATATGGCTTACATTTGCTATTCATTTTGTGAAATAGAGCATATATGCTCACATTTTATTTGAACAGGAGAGAGTCATTTTAATACCCTTTGTTGTACGTGCTGTAATATTTACTAGCTGCTACTGTTCTGGTAAAGCTATTACTGAGTTGCTCTATGCTCTGTAGCAAAAGGTAGAATACTGCTTTCTGGGTTTGTTTTTTGGTGTTTTTTTTCTTTTTGTTAGCTCAAGTCTCATTGAAGGGTCTATGGGGTGCTTTTGCATTTATTATTTGATTTTTCTGCTCCAAAGTCTGCCTATATTTTAGAAAGGAAAGTGTATGCACTAATTAATTCCCCTTGCCACCACCATCTCTCAAACATACACAGACTGATTGGGAACTCAGTCTCAAGGCCATTTGAAATATTTGCTTAAGAGTTGATTACATTTTAATTGATTACTTTCACTTGTTTGACTAATGCTTGATCAAGCACTTGATGGCTTATATAAAGACTTTTAGGATAGGTTGCATTCCTGTGCAAAGATCCCCTGTGACAGGTAAGGCAAGGGCTCCTTAAAAAGAGCAAAGCTAATTTTGCAGAGCTTCCAGGCAAACCACATCTTTTCTCCCCCCTAAAATTATCTATTTGGTTCCCAGTCCCTACCTTGGAATAGTCCTGGGGAAACTCTGGAGGGGCATGTGCAACACTGTGGGGTTTATTTTCAAGTTTATTTATTATCAGTTCAGTATTTAAATGAGTTGAAAACTTTTCCAGATACATGTTCATAGAGGAAAACATTTATTGCTGTACTTATCACCAGTGTAACTTGGTGATATTTATCAAATTTTAGGCATCAAGTAATTTGTATTTCAGGTAGTAATTATTCCTGATTGATTTTGTATATGAAACACTGTTTGATATTGAATATATTATAATACAGAATATATTATAATGCAGAATACATGTAGCCTAACAGTTCTGAAAAAATCTTCAATTATTTTGTCAAACGTTGATACTCAGCTGTGTTTGTCATTAACAAGCATGACCATATCTGAGAAAAAAAATGTATTATTGAAAAGGCAGTTATTCCTTATGAGCTTTGTACAGCTGTTTTGGTTTGTTTTTTTTGCTTGCTTTTTTAGTTTGAACTGATGAAACAATGAATGAATTATGTAACTCATTCCAAAAGCTAATAAACATTTTATGCTACCCCAATGTGTATCCTGCTTAAGCAATGTAATGAACATAAGTGTATTTTCGAAGTGACATGGGGTTTCTTTATAACTATTTTTCATATCCCTCCAGCTGTGTTCATTTCTCTAAGAAAAAGAGACTAAAAAAAGGAGAAAAATAATACTTAAAAATAAATCTGAAAATTACCAACATTATTTTTTTATTGCAGTCTCTTCTCTCAAAGAAATAAAATCTGCCACAGCTTTTTAGGTGGCATTTATGGATAGTTAGACTGTAAGTAAAATTTATTTCCTGTAAAAAGTAGGCTTTAATGTTCCGTAATTTCATGTGTAGGACTGCATTGCTGGACTTTATTGGGCCACTGCTTCTGGAGCAACTATATTCAGCTTGCATAGCAGTCTACAGTACCTTTGTGAAGAAAGCTGCACTTTGAACAAATAAATAAATATAATATAATAAATATTTCTTGAGTGAGATTCTCCGTTTGTTTTGGGATTTTTCTACTCCTTTTCTCCCTGTGAAGCAGTATTGTTCTGGAGATGATTTGGTGGATAGAATGAAAGTAGAAATTTAGGATAATGTGTGTAATGCATGAATCTGGTCACCTTTACTGTAGTAAACACGACTATGCTGACTGAATTGTAAGCAATTAGCATGATGATTCTTGAATATTTTTGATTGATAGCTTTGTCACAGGTGATATTTCAGAAGAGAGGGATTTGAGAATGGGAGAAATCTGACAGAAGACCATATGAAAGGGAGAGGATTTGAAACCAATCACAAAATTCCATTTTACAGAAATCACTCCAGGGGAGCTTATGTGCTTTAACAAGGCAAGATGCAGTGAATTTGCAGAAGTAAAATTGGAGAAAAATGCCTGTGAAATGAGTGGATAAGGGAACAAGGATTTGTCAATGTTTTAGAATATAAATTTACAGAAGTAGACCTGTTGAAACTATCTACTGATTTGCTATCTTTGTTTCAAATCAGTATAATTGCTAAATATATTCCTAATATGTGTAGCAAGGAAAAAAATGTTGAAGCAGAGCTTTTAAAACATTTCTGTGAGCTCAGCAACAGCAGTCAGTGTACTCAAGGTAATAGAATTTTAAATGGAAGCTAAATACTAGTACACTTGACTGGTATGAAAGAGAGTGGCACAGCAGAGCCTCCAGGTTATTAATGTCTAAAAAGAATAAGACTAGTCCAAAGGTGAGACAGAAATGCTGTTTTCTCAAATATACTCAAACACACTCAAAATCAGTTCCATGTTTGAAGAAGAACATGAAGAGGCATGTTCATCTTGAGAGGAGCATGCCAACCAAAATCAAAATCTTCACAACACAATACCTCAACGCAGGCTGGAAGGATGATGTTCAGCTTTCTCTGGGGGAAAAAAGGAGACTCTTGAGTACTTTGCTCCAGGTTGAAGAAGAAGCTGCAGAAATCACTGGTTGTGTTTCGCACACTTCATTCGTCTAAATTGTTAAAATCAGACTCGAAAAGACATCAGAATTGGAGTACAAGCTGAAAATATCAGAACAATGCTTATTGACATGCTACTCTGCTGTATTCTATGGAGCGGCTGAAATACTTCCAAGTATCTCAATGAAAATCAGACACAAACAAAAAGACCAAAAGCTATAGGGAGACAGTAAAAGACATAAAGGGCCAACACTGGACTTCTGAATGTGTATAAGCAATATCAGACAAACCATCCTAATCTACAACAACCTAATCTGTATCAGCAACCTTGAGGAGTGAATTCTTGATTTCTGAAGCTCCAGTTATCCTTAAATCAGCTGGAGGTGAAAGTGAGGGTGAACCACACTTAGTTCTTACTAAGCTCACCAAATAGCATGGCTCTTCTCTGTCACTACCCTTCTCCATCCCCTAGTGTGAGTCAGCTAGCTGTCAAGCTCTATACATGTGTTTTCAGTTCTTTGTGAATCAGTTTAACCCTACTGCAGCACAATGCAGTGCAACACAGAGTTGTCAGCTGCTGCATAACTGCAACACTGCTTTGTAATTGGAATAGTGGAGCATGTCTGCTACATTTTGGAAGATGTTTTCATGTTTGACAAGCACCTTAAGATAAGATTGAGCATGAAAGGTAAATATTTTCCAAGATATTTACATTTAAAACACTTTCAAATATTTATACTACTGCCAGTTGTGGTAATTGTTAACATTTTAAGTCCTTCAAATTGATCACTATAAATGCTTTATCAATTTTTTAAATAGCTCAGAGATGACTTTGAGTGTTTGAATTACAGTAGTTTTAACAGCAAGAGAAGCATTTGTTTATGTTGGATTTTTATTAAATCACAGACTACTTCATTTTCCCATGAGATAACCCCTGCAAAAACTTTCTTAAAAGAAACAAGTTAATTATCTGATCAGTCTTTTCCCCCCCATCTCCCCTCCCCCAGTTCACTCTCTGTTGGCTACAGACTTCATTCATAGTCAAGTGCTTCATTCAAGGCTGTGATAGTGAACTACAGAACACTTTGTTCATTAAGTGTTAATTTGGCAGATGCAATGTGAAGGTCTATAGCTTTCAACTTCTAACAGTTTCCTCTAAGCTACTTTATCTTAGAGTTTTTTGTTATTCATTTCAACATATTCATCACAAAGCTATTTTCATGTTGAATACTTAAGAGGGGATTTTTCAAGGTATAAAAGTTCAAGTCTATCTGTCTCCTGAATACACATGCTCTTTACTGTCCTGAAGACTCTCCAGTGCATCTCCTAAGGAGTGTTTCCATAATGTCTCTCCCCCCGCAAAAGTGAACAATCCTTTCATCAGAGAGGCAACAGACGTGCACCTGTATGTCTCTAGCCAGTAGAAATGTGAGGAAACCCTTGCTCTTATAAGAAAATTGTCTTGTGGCCAGTGCTCCTGTCAAGCTGCAAAAGCATCATTAAGACCCTGTTGCAATTCCCTGGAGGCACCCTCAGACCTCACTTCCTGCTCATGGCCCAGGACTGATGACAGCCCCCCGGCACCATGAGCTCCTGCCTCAATGCCACCTCATCAGCGCTGTTCCCCAGCTCCTCAGAGCCCTGCCTTGGGCCCATCCTTGGAGTCACGTCCCAGCCTCAACCCATCCACAGGGAGGGTGCTGGATGCCCAGAGATGGGGCAGTGGGATATGTCTTGGCTGCTAGACCCTGTCCTGAAGGGGCTGTCACTGCTTCTGGCACAAGGGAGACCCTGGCCCCGCTGTGCCCTGACAACTGTTGGTTTCTCTGGTGATTTCTCCTTTTCTGCATTTTAAATTAATATTTGTTTGCTCTACATTATTTAAAAATGAAATACCACAATGATGAGTGCAACAAGCAACATGGCAGCATTGCAGATGGCAGTGTACCGCTACCTTCCAGAGCTGACACCTTTGCCTGCATTTCCTGAATCTTTATAATTTTTACCGGCGTGTCCTGTTGTCAGATGCTCACTCTGTTTCATCTAACACATTCTCCCTTAAAAGTGCAAAATGTCTCTATACCTCTCCGCATCAGCTAAGTCTTATTGTGCTTACATTTTCTACAGTCACACAGGGAGTTTATTTATCCCACTGCAGAAAAGCACTGTGTTAATCACTGCTTTACACTACATTACTGGACAGCTGGTAAAAAAATAGTAATGCGGATACTTATTACCTAGGATTCATCCCGAAGGATCACACAGGTTTCCTGAAAATTATAGGCCTTGTGCTGCTGGGCTTTTCTGTAACCCCTGAAGTTTAATGGCTGTTCCATACAAAACTGTGAACCAGCTTTTTTTTTATCTATACATTTAGTCCACACTAAGCTGTGGTTCTCCAAACAACCATAAATAGATTGGGATTGTATTCCTTGCTAAAGGAGAAAATCTGTACCTATTTCAAGAAATTTATTAGCAAGTTATGATGTGGGGAGATCACTAGGGAAAAAATACCTGGGCTGCTGCTCAGAATTCAGATGTTTAACATGGAGTTAAAGTTATTTTCATCCTTAAACACAAAATACATGGTGCCTTCACAGCATTAATTAAAAGCAGCTGAAGGAACAGATAAAGACACAAAGCCCCATCGAAAGAGAGTTATATACTAACTGAACATGAACAGCCTATTTTCTTTTCTGTTTAAACAGACTCTTACATCTGAACAGCCAGATCAAAAGCCAACTGACTGAGCACCAGTTCAATGACTTTAGAGGCTTCTGCCATCTGCGGATGAGAGGCTGTCAGATATTTTTCATCATAGCACATAGGCTGGGAAGGCAATACATCCCTTAAAGGCAGTTACAGTGGAATGACTTGTGGCTTCTTCCTACTACAGCAAAGTGGAATTATGACTCTGAACACAGACCATAAAGTATTTTATTATGTGGTCATGAGTGTGATTTTCTATGAGGAACAGAGTGGTAATTTAGTACACTAAATTACTACTTTGTGAAATCACATATAACGATGAGCTCTGAACTAACTTTAATTGAAATGATCTCAAACTACATGGTGTTTTACTGCAGGCCTGTTGGTGTATGTGCACATACTTGCAAAACATTGATGTTTACACTCCAATCACATCAGGACAGCAAGAAAACCTTGGTCCTGTTGGTTCTACATTTTTCCTGGAAAATAAAGTGGGAAGGAGAGGGGAGACAGAAGCAGGGAAAGGAAATTCCAGTATTAAGCTGTACTTAAGGTAGAAAGAAATGAATAAAATCTAAGAATAAGAGAATATCTCCTCACTGAAACATTTAGAATTTCAGCTAGAAAAGTGCAAGTTAAAGTAAACCCAGTAAATCCCAATAGGCTCTTACATGCAGCATAATCTATCTAAGAATATTTGGATTCTGAGGACAAGATAGAAAAAAATCAAAGCCAAGACCTCATTACATAAGCAATAATTATCCTTTCTCCTTTATTTGCTAAAAAGAAGAAAAAAAAATTGGCATTTAAGCTGGTGAGAAACTGGGGTGCTTTTTTTTTTTCTCAATTCCACCACTTTCTTCTTGAAAATACATAGCAAGATTGTTCAATTAGTCATTGGCTTTATGCAGTATTCTTAGTCCTGTTGGGATGTCTCTTTAACAGCTCTCCAGTTCATCAACCAGACATGGACACATTATCAGAGATTAAAGTTGAGTAAGAATGTGGATAATGAAAAAACATTTCATCAGGTTTTCAGACATTACACAAAATAAAAATAATTTATCAGACATTTGCAGACAGATGCTGTGAAAACTCTGTCTAATTCAGTGGAAGAATTTAGGTTGTATATACACTTCCCAAGTCTCTATGTATTGTGAGCAGAAAACATAGTTAAAAGGCCTTTTGAACTCCCTTTCAGTTCCATCTCTGTTCTCTAAACAAACAGCTGTAGCAACCCACACTTTGGTTCATTTCCAACACTGCAAGAACCATGAACCATCTTTCATTCTACTGTGATAAACAAGCAAACAAGCAAATAAATGGAGTGTGATACATATAAATGCTGGAGGAGGGAGGGTTTCCTTTACATATTTTAAGCCTTAAATATTTGTCCCCAAGTGTGAAATGTAAATGCCTCTTTGTTTCAAACTTTGTTCCTTCTGAGAGATCATCATGCCTGCTAAGAAATCTTGGCTTGTTACTAATATGGAGCAATACAACAATGTTGTAAGGGTCCTTGAATTGCTTAAGCAGCATCCCTATCCCACTTTTTTGAGATATAAGATAAAGGTTTCTACTATAATCTCCAGCTCTGGTACAGACCTTAAGAGTTTGAACATCTGTGATGCTTTAGACTTCCTACATAAGTGACAAAATTAATTGTTCCTCTGTCAGAACATTTCCATAAAACTATAAATGCTGCAAGAGCTTTAAATCAGCTAGCAGCGAGATTGAAAAAAAAAACAACGGTGAAATCACATGTAACAATGAGCTCTGAACTAACTTTAATTGAAAGAAACTAACTTTAATTTAATTCACAGCAGTAAAGGAGAATTTTCCTCAGGAGTTGATCAATATAAACTGTCAACTTCACGAGCTGTTGACTAACAAAGAAAGAAAAAGGACAACTCAGATGATGGAGTAATCCAAGTTGTTTTTTTTTCTGCTCTTGCTCATCTCAGTGATACTAGGGACCCTTGTGTTTTCCACAGCAGAAAAGTGTCTCCAAGTTCCCACTTCTGCTTTAGTACCATCTCTGCTAGCTACAGCTTTCCTTTCAGTGTTCTCAAGTATCTGATCATTAGCAATAACCTTTTCTCTCAACACTGAATTAGGTAGATACTAATGAGTGCACTCTCTTTCATTCCATGCCACTAGTTTCAAGAATTGCCAAGTGCCGAATTGGGCTATTCCCATTAGAGCATCTCACACTTTTTTCTCTTCAACCCCAAGCCCCCAGTAGAGACCTGTAAGCCAAGAGTGGACATTAGGAGAGCCTTACTTCCAGCTTAGACACAGACACAGTTATAAGGTTGAAAAGGAATTTCTGGGTTGCTATGTACTTTCAAAAGTGTTAGTGCTCCTGTCCAAAAACATTCCATGATCAGTTGCCTTTTCTCCTTAAATTTTCTGGACAAATTTTATGGATAGTGATCTCTGTTTCTTTGCAGAAACTTATTGACCATGTACAGTTTAAGAATATATCTCAGGAGACTTCCAGACTTTTCTAAGAGGCTTCCAGGAAACACCAAATGCTATTTGGAGTTTGTGAATATGAACGCCCATCAAGAAAGTACTTCCAAATGCAGTTGTATTAGTTGTGATATCTTGTTAGCAAACTTCCTTGTGTAACTCGAGAGAACATCATGACCAATTTCTCAGTACTGCTGTTTGCCCAAGAATAACAATTAAACAATTAAATGTCTTAAATTAGGGCATGAAAATATATGTACCTTTTTTTTCTTTTAATTTTTCCTTGTTCAACATTCTGTAGTTCTGAATATAGACATTGAATGACTAGAGTCTTGAGACATTTTTCCTGTAATTTACCAAATTCTAAAATAATTTCTTTTTAAAAATAAGACTGTAACTTTGAATGTGCCTTGAAGAGCAAATTCCAGATCAACAACCAACATAGTTTAACTTGACTGTGGCTTTTACGCAGCCCTTCAAAAAAAATATTGAAAAATTAAAGAATTATGAAATTTTATCACAAATGAGACCATTGTATAAGCAGCAGTATACATGTTACAGCTGTCTACTTCTCATACTAAATCACATGGATAAATTTCCTTCATACAAGATACATGAGTGCATTTACATTAATAGTACATGGGTCCTGAACTAGGGAATGGAATTTTCCCTCATCTCTTTCCTCAGCCCCAATATGACCTATGTTTTATGAGGTTGGCTATGATTCTTTCTCATTCTTTCCCACTGCACTGAGAAGGGGCATTGTCTTCTTGACTTCCTTCAAATACATATTTAGGTGCATGGATAAGTTACCACTACCACCTCCCTGAGCATTTTCACTTTGAGGTTATATATTCTGGGTTCTCAAAGTCTCTCTCTCCATATGCCAGATGCCCCCACTCCTTGATCATATTCATGGTCCTCCACTGGACTTAGTTCAGCATGCCCATTTCTCCCTTGAGCTAAGGATCCTAGCACTGACCCAACAGTCCAGATGTGCTTCACCAGTACTGAGAAAAGGTAAGGATCAGCTTCCTTAACCTGCTGGCAGCACTTCTTATACGGCATGTTGAAATATTGACATTCTGAACCTGTTTCAGGACAATGCATTTGAAAACAAAATATTTAAAAATATATATTTCTAGGCACTTTTATTTACTCTTCTGTTGTTGTTGAGACGTCCAAATATCACACACACACGTGTTTTCGGTGACTTCGTAGGAAGAAAAAATAGGCAGGTCCTTCATTACTACAAACCACTACTTATATGCCTTTTCTAACACACAAGTGTCTTTTAGCCATTGATTAATATTAGTTAGCAATGGTACATTATTGGATATTTATGTAGATTTAAATCTCTGTCTGATTCAGAAGCCCAAATATTTAGGTTTCAATACAAATATTTCCGAGCCATTGAAGCGTTTAATTACATTAGAATTTTGAGATTCTATATTTTATTATATAAAAATAATGCATCAATCATAGTGCTTGATTGCTAGAAAACAAATTTTTGATCACATCAGTTAAACTAATGACATACTAATAAAATTAAACATTATAAAAGCAAGCCATTAGCTACAGATTTGAAATAACAATGATAACTTCTAATTCTATTATCACAGAGGTCATGTTTTAATTGTTTGAATACATTAACTTTTCCTTTTTTTTTTCTTTTTTTAAACTTGTCATCAGTAAATACCCGGCTGGTATTTATCTGTTGGTAAGCATTATTTTGAAGAGGTTTGTAGCTTACACTTAAGTTTCTGATTACATCTGACTTTTCACAGAGACTATATAAAAATGGCCAAGAAAAACTAGACTTTGGAATAAAAAAGAAAAAAGATAGCTTCCACAGAACAGGCAAAGATAAATGTTGATGAATGAACAAGTGTCTATCATGTGAGCTAGACTGCTTTAAATAAGCTGGATGTCGAGAAGTAACAAGCAAATTGGGAATAAAATTAAACAAAAAATGAACAGCCCAAAGACACCAACAGAAAAATAAAATGATGTAGGCCTGTCTAACACAAGCAATCAGATATCATTTCTTTTCCTGAGTGTATCAAATTGCTTTGTAATCATAGCCTTTCTGCACAGCAGCTTCTCCATCTGCAAAAATGTGGTATATCCTCTGAACATCTACTGGGTGCTTTGAGATATGTTGATGCTATGTAAAAGTGAAGTCTTATTATAGCTAACATTGGAGTAGTAGCTGAGATTTTTTAAATCACATCATAAGTGTCACAAGCATAGCGATAACTTTGCTACCTATGCCCAGTATTTCTTTACTTTTTATGCAGTTTACTGAACCTTTCAGTCCAAGGAAAATATTCAGATAATGGACTCTATCACTAATTGAATTTCCCCACCAAAAGCTGTCAGGTCTTTGTTACAAAAAGTAACCTAACAATTTATTTTATAACATATTGGATAAGATAAGTTTCCTTCAAGATATAATAATCACTCTTTTGTGTTACTTTGAATGGATATTTCATTCCCTCTAGAGTTCCTAGTTATAAATTTTCACATATAAATACTATAAAAATATTTTAATGTCAGTCATATATGTTGTATACGTAGACACACAAATATAAGGTCCTGAAAATAAAATTTCTGTTTATGTCTTTGCAAACAGTCTTAAAAATGAGGCAGACATAAAAGTATTGAGGATTGCTTTTCTTGCCGGTGACACCAGATTTATAATGACATTCCAAATAACTGTAAAAAATCCAAAAACCAAAGCAGAAATTCCTATGTACCAAGTCCACCTTCTTATATACAAAACTTAAAATAAGTTCAAAAGAATAAGTGATGGGAGTATGAGGGGATATGAAAATTCTATTGATGCGAAAAAAACCTACAACCTTCCTTAGGGTTTTGTTGTTTTGGGTTTTTTTCCAAAAAAAAACCCACAGCCTTCCTTGGGGTTTTTTGTTTGGTGGTTGTTCTTTTTCCCTTCTCAGTCTCTCATTCTTTTCTGTTTATCTTAGTCTTTTCACGTACAAATCACTCTGTGTCTTTTTTTTACTTTCAAACATAAGCACAGTTGTTTTCTTTATGATCCTAGGTTTATTAGAATTCTGTATTTATTAGTGGTCCCTAATTTCTCCCCCTCCCAGCAAAATTCAGCTTACTTACCAAGGCACTAGTGTTGGCATTCCAGCGTTAGTGTTAACATGAAATATTTGGGTTAGTATCTATAATTCAGAAAGGCTCTGGCCATTTCTAGTTTTAACCAATGAAACTTTTATGGTACCTGTCATAGGAAGTTGATTACAAAGAATGAAACATCAGTCAGCTATTATCTCCTGACTTTATAGTTACTAAGTGCATCACTTGTTATCATTTAGGGCTAGTCAGGACTGTTCTTGAGTGCTCACATTTTTATCATTGTGTTAGAAGACTGCTACCATTAACGTAAAGTCTGTACTTTAAAAGCAGGTTGGTGAGGCATTTAAATTACACATGACCTGCATCCTGCAGCTGCTACAGCCAGGAACGGCTTCTAGATAGATCAGGCAATTAAAAAAAACCAAAACAAACATAAAGTGTAAAGTGAGAATGCCATATAATTAGTATTAGAAACTAGTTTTGGATGAAATCTGTTTTTTTTTTTTTTTTTTTTTGTTTTGGACAAATATTGGATGGAGAGCTTCGTGGTATTAAAGTTTCTTTAATAAGTTTTGAGTGTAATTGGCATGTATCCTTATCCTGAAAGATAGTGTAGGATAGCAAAAAGAAAATCATTTGTCTTATGGCAGATCCAAAAAACACAGAAAAAATAGTTCCTAATCAATTCCTATTTTTTAATGGCCATATGTATATACAGAGGTTGCTCCATGTAGCATGCATATCTACTGTGTTTCCAGGACTAAGCAGGATTCTAGGGTTTAAAGAAGCAAAACAAACAAACAAACCCTTAAGAAGATTTATGGTTTAATGATCATAAAATGACTCAAATCTAGCTCAGCGTCATAATAGGTGTCTTCTTAGAAAAAGGCAGAAATACCAAGATTTTGGCTTTCCTTGAGGACAGCTATCTGTGTAACATGAATAGGAATTTTGACATTGGCCAAATATTGCAGCAATGCCAATTTTATACAGAGATCACCCTTTCGAAGATGACCAACCTCAATAAATCATGCTGAGCAACATCACCAGCTCAAGCATGTATTTGCTTGCAGTCCTGGTGAGGAGCTCTGTATAGCCAGTTTAGTTTGTCCTCTTTCTGCCAGATTCCCCTCACAAATCTGACTCCTTGGGCTGTGTAAATTCACCCTTGTGGCTTGAAAACAGCTTCATGTAGCTGTTATTCCAGTCCCCTTTAGAACTGTGTTTCATTAGAAGAGCTAATAAGAGGAATTATACGTTGTTGGTATTCAGCATTGACCAGTATGAGAAGAAAATAAATCACTTTAAACAGAAGAGTATTGCCTGCATCAAACAAGCCAGCTGTATTGTTTCATTTACAAGAGGAGAAAAATGGGATTTGAATACCATCCCATCTCAATGAAGCTGGGTAAGCTCCATTACTGGAGCTTACGTCCACAGAGGAATCACTTTTCATAGGAATGAAAGGGGAAGGAAAAATAGTGCAAGCAGTGGTTGCAATATGGGGCTCACAACACTGACAGCAAGCATTTGGAAGAAAATTAAGTACTTCAAAAATCATGGAGAAGAAAAAAGAAACAAGAAACAAAACAAGAAACAAGAAACAAAACCCCCAAACTAAACCAAACCAAACCAAAAAAAACAAACCAAAGCAGCCCAAAACAGCAAACAAACGAACAAACCAAAACCAAATCCAAAATACAATAAAATAAAACAAAAAAAAACTAAATGAAACAAAACAAGAAAACAAACCCAAAAAAAACCTGAGGACAGGAGCCTCAGAACTTCTTACAGGACAGTGATGACTAGTTGAGAGCACACAGCTACTGAACTCTGGTTACTATTAATTCTGCTAAAAACCATCAAGTGGCCACTGTAAGCAAATTAAATTGAAGCGAAGAGATGCATTGATTATACAAGAGAAGAAATTTAAACTAAGATTTCATGCTGATAATACCTTGTCAAGAAGGGCAGACTGTTGTTTCTTGGGCTATTTATATTGTAAATTGAAGCACTGCTGCCATTTTTATGCTTCTTATTTTTCAGTACAAAATTGGGACAGCAGTCAGATGTCATCTGTAAACATCATCTGTGCTTTTACCAACAAAATTATATATTTATTGATTGATACACCAACCAATCATCTATGATTTTACCAACAAAATTATATATCACTGTTAAGACACAGGCTTTGTAGCCACTAAAAGAAACTTAAGCCATGTAAAAATCATCAGAACTTCCATGTTAAATTAAAACTATACTCCACTTTCTAAAAATACCTACTCAAAACATGTAAAATATATAAATCATTATTTGGGGTGATAAAGCTCTAAACCAGAGTTTATCATTAATCTGTTTGAAATACTATAATCTTTGTTTGAAGGCACTTATTTTTTATTGGAAAACTGCTTTTACACTACATGGAAAGGAAAATAAAGGAATGACTAAGTATAGCTGTGCTGTGCTGTGCTTAGGATAGAGATGCTAGTGATCAGTGGGTGAATTGCAGTCTTTATATGGATTCATGACCATTGTATCTGCTCTCAATCAAGGTGCAAGATGTTTACCCCAATTAGATGCTCATGTAACATAACACAACATCTGGTATAGGATTCCTTACACTAAAACATGCCAGTCAGTCATCAGAATTCCAGATAACAGTTATTGCTGCTAAGTCAAATACAGGAGACAACATATTGCCCTAACAAGAAGGTACTGTTTTCAAGGAAATGAAATATTTTTTTACTATGATAAAGATATATAGCCAACCTGTAATTTCAACAAGGAGGAAACAGGGTTGTTCTCAGAAAAATAATCAAAATCTGACATTCTGGGGTACTTCAAAATGGAAAACAGAAGCATGGGCAATAAAGCAAATTTTCTTTCACTTTCTCCCTCATTTTACAAAACCATCAATAACTTAGATTGGTAACTGTGACACTGCAGCAAGAGTTACATGCATTGTACCTTAACTTAAAATTATCTTTACTTAAATTGATAATAGTAAAGACCTCCTTATCAAACCGAGTGGTAAATCTATAAACAATAAAATATCTGAAATACTCAATTCTTCAGCACATTCCTTCATTAATTTAAAAAGCTACAGTGTAGCCACAGTTCAGTACAGGGGCCAGAGGAGAAAATAATACTACAGTTTTCAAGAAGGTAAATGTCTTCTAGGAGAAAATAATATCCAGGAAGATTCTTAGCATACAGTGAGAGATCAGAGTGGAAGCTTGGAACTCCAAATGCTGCCAGAGCATGTATGAGCTCTGCTTCTGTTTCTCTGGACACCTTTAGCTCATATACTGACAGAGGTGAGAGAAAATGCAGCAAAAGTTCTGCTGCTTTTCCAAATTCATTGCACACATTCTGCATGCACCCATTAGATACGTTTTGCAAGCTATTGATTGATCCACGTTCAAGGCAGGGTTCTGTATATGGCGTGAATATGGTAGCATATCAAACATGATCTCCAGTAAGCATCACAAATTAAACTTCTTTTCTGCTGGCACACATAAGATGGGTAGATTCCTCAGTGATTTTATGAGAAATGCTCACTTGTGACTACCCTAGTCAGTCACTTGTTAGGTACACTGTATGAGATTTTTTTTTAAGCTTAAAACAGCTCTCACAACACCGTCGTTCTGGGTTCAGCATTTGGCTGGGTATCAGTCAGTGTTTGGTGAGCTGTTGTGTTCTCTTCCCTTGTTATTTCCCTAATCATTATTATTATTGGTGGTAACAGTAGTGGGTTTGTGTTATACCTTAGTTAATGGACTGTTCTTATCTCAACCCATGGGAGTAACATTCTTTTGATTCTCCTCCTCATCCCTCTGGGAGCAGGGGGAGGAAGCGGGGGGAGGAATCAAGCGGCCGTGTGGTACTGGGCTGCCAACTGGGCTTAAACCAACAACACAATGCATAATCTGAAGGTTCACTACAGGTAAGTGCCTAAACAGGTACCCTTCAAAACTGGCTGTTGCATTTTCTTTTGGGCATGGTTACTGAATGATCAACAGGAAGAGAAAAAAATGAGGTCTTTCAGTGAGCACAAATGAAACTTTATTTTTGAAACCTGAATTTAATAGCTGCTCCATCACTCACATTTTCTTGAAGAGATTCTGCAACATTCGGTCATAACAAGGCTTTTAATAAAGGGCTAGATTAGAAGTTGACATTTATACATTCTGAACAGGGTGCAGTGTCTGGACATTAACAAGTGCAAGTCAAATGGAAAAAAAAAAAAAAATTGAGTTGCCTTGAGACAAATGCAAAAAGGGTCCCTTGACCATCACATACGCAAAGACAATTTCAGCAAAGGTAATGAGCACTGACAGAAAGCTCCAGGTTGTTTATTAAATGTGATTAAAACAAAAGGTCCAAGTTAAGTACTTAAAGTACAATAATATGCCATGTTTTGGGATTTAGCTTGGAGATTTTCCAAACATGGTACAGGAGGAATTGAGCAGAGAAGAGGAAGCAGAAGAAATTGAAAAGGTAACATTAAAACATCATACAGCCGGTAAGGATAGAGAAGTAGTAGATGGAGGGGGGGGAGTATGACAAGATGTTTTTTAATTGATTTAAGTTACAATAAATCTGAGCAGACATGGTGTAAACCAAGAATGTAGGTACTGTAAAGTACAACATGCAAAAGCAACTACATGTGAGTATTGCTGATGAAAATACACTAAATTGAACATGGGAAGGTAAAACTCACAAAGTACGAACAGCTTTCCATACTAAAAATAGACCCTTTTACCTTGATCCTCCTGACTCATGAGACTGGAACATCTAGAGTGTTTTAAACTATTGCTTCCATGCTAATTCTTTGAGTAGAGAGACTAGAGGATCCATATGTAGTAAGTGAAAATACCAGGAAGAGAGGTACTTCGATTTTTCATTAGAGAAGTGAAGTATTTGTTTCTGACTTTGTTCAGTTTGCACCTGTAAAAACAGCAGATCGTGAGTTCTCCACAGAAGCTGGTCCAAATAGACAGCGAGTACAGCAGTAGCTTGTGGACAGGGAGAAGATTTCTAAAGACATAAAGATAAAAATTTGGGAACTAATAAGTAACATGGAGTGTTTAATGACATGACTTCATTCTGTACTTCTAAGAAGGTTTTGGGTTTGTGCTCTACCTTTATTCTGAACATTAGTCATCTAGAAGGAACTGAAATACAAGTCTTCCTGCACAAGCTGTGTCTTGATTACTGAAACTCAAACCCACATTAAGAGACAGAGCAAGCTAGGACACTAGTGATTTCTCTCCCTGCAGGAGATGAGGTCCATAGCCAAGATACTGCAGTACTGCATGCTGAAGCTTCTGAATGCCATAGGGACGTGCAGAGGAA
The DNA here is from genome assembly GCA_024733675.1 of Psilopsiagon aymara. Taxonomy (NCBI): domain Eukaryota; kingdom Metazoa; phylum Chordata; class Aves; order Psittaciformes; family Psittacidae; genus Psilopsiagon; species Psilopsiagon aymara. The sequence continues at coordinate 19,643 of JANRGW010042358.1, forward strand.
GCAGATGACTGATATGGGAGGAATGAGGCACGTTATGCCAATGAAGGCTCTCTGGCAGGAAGGGTCTATCAGATTTAAACTACTGCATAGGGTTATTCACAGAGAGGAAGCTTTGACTGCCAGCTTGTCAGAAGAGAACAGCAAACCTCTGATTGAGAGGTTTCCTGATTCAAGAGGCGTCCTGTGTTGAACTGGGCTGGCAGGGTACATGTATGAAAGAACAGAGATGAAGTAATAGGGTAGACTGGACAAAAAAAAAATAGTGGTGGGGGCTGAGAGAAAATGAAAGTAAATCTGAACAAAGCTAAAAAAGAACAATTAGGGAGAAAAAAGAAAAAATAAAAAATTGAAAGGTTCAATGTACCTGCCACTACAATAAAAGCTCGTCTACAGTTCACATGGTCCTTAGAAAAGCTGGCTGGTCATACTTCCATTGTAAAATACTACATCAATATTAAGCAACCTCAGTTGTTGTAGCAGAGAAATATTTGAAATTAAAAAAAAATAAATAAATAAAAGCCAGACAAAAAAGCGCTAAAGTGGTTTGCTTCAAATTTAACAAGAGATAGCTCCAAACACCCAACTCATGTTTCATGTTTCAAACCTTACAGCTGAACTGTGTTATCTCCCAGTAATACTGACAGTAGCATTCTGAGAGCTTCAAATTTACAGGAGCAGGAGTAACACTGATTGTCTAGTCATACAATGTATCTAGGACACCAGAAGCTCTCAGACTCACTGATGAAAGCAATAGGTGTTATAGGCTTGTCCAGTCCTCGGACATGAATGTGCTGCACTGAAGATGATTCTCATCAAGATGTTCACACTGGGTAATACAAAACAAAACTGCTTAGTTGAAAGTAGTTTTCAAATGCGCCACATATATTCAGCAAAGAGGTTTCATAGTCCAAGGCTCATTGAAGTCAATGACAGCCTGAATTGGGTTGTATAAAAAAAAAAATAAATAAATAAAAAAAAAAATTTAGGTACAATTATGATTTATCTGAGTGATGAATTCATTTTTTGAATACAGAGGTCACTTTTTAGAACTAATTTTGGCGGTTAAATAAGTGTCAATTTATTTGCAGGCATAGAACCAAGAAAATCTGTATATTATGAGATTTACATGGTAATGGTCAGATTTTGGAGATGGACACAAATACCTCGATTTTTTAGATAAACATTTAAACTAGATGTAAACAGGTATCAGGACTGTGGGTCACCAGTAATTGCATGAGGTTGAAGAAATAAATCTTTCTTAGCATAAAATACTGAGAAATTAGTAGGGTGCTTTCTTTTTTTTTTTCTTTATGAACAGGACATAGGAAATGATGAGTGCATGAATGTGATCTATGGCATACAACAGAGCATGTTTCTGTCCAAAACATAAATGTTCCCCCATAATTTCATAAAGTCTGTATCTCTTGCCATTTTACTTTACCCAAGGTTTTTAAATGAAATGTGTATGACCTTCTACCAGCTCTCTCAGATATTAGCAAGTATTAAATAAACTTCATGTTAGAATATTTCTGTTCATTCACGTGCCAAATGTTTAACTAATTTAGATACCTGGAATTATATTTCTAAAAGATTAATGAAGTCAAATGCTTGCTTGATCGCTTTTTGGAAATAAAAAGAAAAAGAAAAGAAAGAAAGAAAGAAAATTTTACAGAGGGGATAAATTCGCTGCTATACCATTAACAAATACAGTATGCTTTTGCAAAAAAAAAAAAAAAAAATTTATTAATATGAACTGGTTACTACATAGAAAATGGTTTGATAGGTCAAGTGAGGACAACGCTCTATAAACAGCAATTCTGCACCCACAGATTAGCAGTGTGTCAAGATAGATGCTGCTTTCTTCATTTTAGAATTCCATGTTTTTAAAGTCTCAGTTTGGAGACATGCCTGAGTTCCAAGAAAAATCATAAAGCCTCCCCTTCAGTAGTTTTTAATATGATCACTAAAACAAAAGAGCTCTGAAAGCTGACAATGTTTAACTGAACACCATTATTATTATTATTTAGCTGAAACATCATGCATGAAAACTACTCTCACGCTTTAGTCACCCAGACTCAAAAGTTTCTCTAAGATGCAAATGATTTCTTCCATCAGCCATGAAACATCTTCATGCCAGTCTGTCCAGTAATGCCTCATAGTTTTGTACAACTTTTCCTGTCCTGTGTGCTTTAAATAAAAAGATCAATATTCATTGCATAAATTCAAGGATTCCCTTATCATTCTCTTCATCTTTACCAACAACTTTACTTTTAATAGTGAACCTGACATCTAGGTAACAAGCACAAGACGAGGTCGATGTTTTAATGATCCACCTTGTAGGGATTTTAAGTAGCTCAATTGCCAGCTTCATATGATACCTAAAATATCCATTTGATTTATCCTCATCTGGATTAGGAACCTGGACTCTCTTATTAATTTCCAAAATACAACCAATGACCATTCATCAAACAATTTTTTGTAATACCACAATAGCAAAGTTACTTTCCTAGACCACACTCAAAATAAATAAGTCGCAATTTGCAAACCACAACATGCAGAAAACTCGAGGCCCACATATTTCTTACCCTTATAAAGCCAGCAACCATCTTCATTAAGTCGAAAGAAATTATAATATACAGACAGCCACTCAGATCACAGCACATTGCTTCCAATGGAAACACATGAAGTACTCACCTCCATAGTCTAAAAAAACCTCATACATTGTAGGAGCATTCCACAAGACAATTAGATTTATATTTTAAAGGTGGTTTACAGTTTTGAACCACACTAGAGTTTAATTCAACATGAGAAGGACCTCATGTCTTTACACTGCTGTCACTGCTGCAGGCACACTCCAGAATCTGTGCTGGAAAATGAATTCTTCCAACAGCCTTGTCACTAAATCCACCTTTTGAAACAAGCTCTCCGGAGTCTGATGTACATTGAATGAACCCAGGTTGCGCCTCAAGTCATAATTTAAGCTTGCCAAAGACCTTCACAACCACTGCAAAGATGCTCCCTGCAGCAGAGCCATCAAAATCTTCAGATTCTTTACTTCCATTTCTTGAAGGATAGTATATTTCATCCTGCGTACTCAGTACCATTACTGAAATTATGTATGTGGAAATAAACAACTATTATGCACCAGAATAAAATCATACAGACAATCAATAAAGGATGGAATGACCCAGCTATGAGTAGGGGAAAAATGTTTCTGGGAAAATAATTTCTTGATCATGTCACTCTAGATTGTGACAAAGTACCTTACAAAGATGAACTGTACAACTATATTAATAATTTTATGAAAAAGAATAAATCATGAATCTGACAGGAATACTGGTTTGCTCCATATTTTCTTACGAATTTTGCCTGATGATAACAAATTCTTTCCCCTCCAAAACTTTTTAATTTTAAATGATCCTGGTCAAAACGGAAGATCATATCTCTTACTGTCTTGGTTTAAGACACTAGAACTCACCCAGTTTGCTCACTCACTCCCCCCTCTTTCTTGCCCCACTCATGGGGGGATGGGAAGGAGAACTGAAAGAATGCAGCTCCCATAGGTTGATGGTGGGGGATATGGAACAACGCAACACTGATCAATGTGATCAAACACTGAACAGTTTATTGTGCGCAGGCATCCCTTTTATAGAAAAGTTACAGAACACCAGAACATTCGATGATATGTGATTGGTTAACTCCCTTAGGCGAGTGCCAGCAACAGCGCAGTGATTCGCTGCAGTTCATGAAGTGTCCATAAAAGTCCCAA
>JANRGW010042358.1:23511-53069 GCA_024733675.1 Psilopsiagon aymara
TGCTCACAACTAGAGTGAGGCTAAGACAAAGGCTGGATTGCTCACATGTCCCTTAACTGAAAGGAATGCTTCCACAGGTTGAGATAAGAACAGTTCAGTAACTGAGGTATAACACAAACACTGCTGCTACCACCAATAATAATAATAATAGTGATAAGGGAAACAGAATGGAAGAGAATGCAACTGCTCACCACCCGATACCAAGCCTGACCCAGCAGTGAATCCCCACTCCCTTTCAGGTCTCTGCCTTCCGTTTTTACATCCTGGGCATGACGTGCTGTGGTATGGAATACCTCTTTGATCAGCTTGGGTCAGGTGTCCTGTCTCTGCTTTCTCCTGACTTCGCCTTCTCCCTGGCACAGCACGAGGCTCAGAAAGTCCTTGGTCAGACAAAATATTCTAAGCAGTAACTGAAAACATTGGTGTTGCCAGCGCTGTTCTCAGGCTGAAAGTCAAAAACACAGCACTGAACCATTGACCAAGAAGGAGAAAAATGACTGCTACTGCTGAACCCAGAGCACTTACAACTTCATATTTAACTATCTCAGAATAGTATTACCCATTCTTTATCTGATCTATTTCAGAATCTCATTCCCTGTTTGTTGGTAGAAGTATACTGAGCAGTATTGTGCATGGCATTGATGATTAATAAACCACCCATATAAAACTCTGGATATAAAAAAGGTATTGTTATTATCTAAGCTGATTTCCTGCTAACAGATTACATAGGACACTGCATCATCATTTCTACAAAATGAAACATTTTGTCTTGAGTTCTAATATATCTTTAGGTGCCTGTGTTGTGGTGACTTTGTTCTACTTTGTCTAACTATTTCTATTTTAAAATTTGACACATTGTTTAAATTAGACATGTAAGTACCGCCCTGGCTTCTGTGGGGTTTATATGCACTGTATTACAAACTTCTCCAGAAGACTATTCACCCCATTCTGAATTAAATGTTTCAGACAGATGAGAGAGATTTTTCCCACAAGTTTGAGAATTTACAGCCTCCCTTGGCAACTTGAGTCATTGGTTACAGCCAATGTTGATAACACAACTGTTTCTCTTCTTCAGCTCCAAACCTTTATTATGTTCCAGTAGAAGATTAGCAGACTCATTTAGATGACTGGAGACTCAAACTTTTGCAAACACTTTTAAGCTGAGTATATAGATTTAATAAAGTAATTAATTTTCTTCATTAAGAACACTGACCAGATGGATAGATGCATGAATTAATCCTTTTAAAATCTTTAGAAATCTCTGTACAACCTCCAGTAAATTGTAACTTGAAAAAAAAAGTGCTAGTCCCTTTATTAAATAATAGCTTTAAATAAATAAATAATAAATAAATAAACAAATAAATAAATAATAGCTTTATTTTGGCTATTTTCCAGTCCTTGCAGGCCTCATTCAATCAATGGAAGTTTGTCTAAGTCTTTTTACAGTACTTCATACTGCTTGGAAGTATGTTGTGGGGTCCTTATCAATTAGCTGCTTCTATCGTTTAGAACAATCACTCCTGATCTACTCTGTAGACTTCCTAGTTCCTTGTTCAGTAAAAGTGATATTGGCAAATATCCATTTTATTAATTTGTTGGAACAGAGAGAGAATAATTGTTTAACTCTTGATATGGGTCACATTTTTGTTATTTTCCTTTATAAATGAGCTGCATAAACCATTGAACAGAGTACTTTTCTACCTAGCAAAAAAAACTGTATTTTATTATAGCTATTTACTTAAACTGACCCATTCCACTAATGTCTGCTCTTCTAAACATTGTGAAAAATGAAACAGCCTCACTCATAAAGTCAATACAGTGCACAGAAGTGTTTATATACGGAAGAACTGAGCAGAAAACGTGATCAATTTTCTGCAGTAGAAGTCTTGATTTGCACCCATTCAAAACTTAAGGTCTACACTGGAATTTCAGGACAAGTGCTACAACGAATGCTGTAAGAAATCAATGTCTTGAAATTGTCTTTCAAGACACTGTTTATATTTTAACTGTTTGTTGTTTTTCTTTGAGATTTTATGCTCATTTCACCTATTTTTCTCTTCTTTGTTTTAAAGGTCTGATAGAGAGGAAATGAAGCCATGAGACATAGATCTGCCACAGGCCAACCAAAATGCCTGGATTCATCTTTTTGATGTACCACCCTAGCAGACCTAAGTGTTCTTTCTATGACTTCTTGTGTTTTGTACAAAAATGAATTTTCCTGCAATCGTGTAAATATGTAGCAAGTACATGTTTGATGGAATTAGATGTTCATAACTGATGGGAGAGTTAACATATTGAATATTTATCTATTTATCTCTGTGCCATATGCATCTCTCTTTGTATCAGTAAAACAACTGTCTTTTTTTTAATCTATCTTTTTGTTCAATAACATTCCATCTAAAGGCATTTAGATGAAACACTGAAGCTGCCAAGCCCACAGGTTTGCACAGTTTTAACCATCTCTGTTCTTTCCTGCTGCTTGCTCTTTGCTGCAGGTACAACTCATTCACCTTGAGGACGCTGATCTTACTCTTCTTTATGGGATCAAGTTCAAGCATAAAGTTAAGATCTTTCTTTTTCTTCATATCCCTTCTTTGATTGCAGTATAGGCACAAGATTTTGGGATTGTATGGAGTAACTTCAAATAGACTGAACTGAAGAGCAGCTGAAAAATTTCCTTGTATAACTTATTAGGAAGCTGCACAGGTTTTTCCTTTTGCTTTTCTCCATGCTCCTCCCCTGTTAGATTGAAAAAATATACATGGAACCAGTAAATAAGGCAGTCTTGACAAATATTTATATTGTAGATGCCTTTTGACCCTGTACATGAAAAACTTCTGAGTACTTATCTAAATACAAAAAAGACCAACTCATTACAACTTGCCCACTAGACTGTAAAGCCTATGCAAGCTTACAGCTACACTTGAAAGACACTGTTTGATAGGTAATAATTGTAATACTACGCAGTGTTCTGAAGTGATTTTACTGGTGGCAACAGAAAGCAGTGATAAAAATGGTGTTTATTTTAACATAACCTAGTTAAGAGTTCTTGAGATTTAATGATAAATATGTGACTGATTTAGTTTTATTCTTTGCCTTAATTCCCACATACATTCAAATATTCAACTAGTTCCTGTGATTGTTCATTAAAAAAGTAAAAGTAGAGCTGAATTACCACTGTAAGCTACCCTTCATAAAAGCTATGCTAAAAGAATTTTTTGTCAGAAGCTTTAAAGAAAGGCAGCATTTAGGATTAGTTGTCTCTGGGGATGCTTTATTTGTTACAGAGGGTTATTTTGGTACTTTCACTTATGTATATTACAGTCAACATAGCAGGAAATATATAGCTATGTTTGGATACCCTTGGTGCATGTATTCCAGTAAACAAATGGTTCAGCTATAGATTGTTCAAACTGGTACAGTAGTACAGTAGCTCTAATGTTTGCAAAAATAAGGGGGAACCATATAGTGCATATCTCCCTTACCCTCAGGAATTTAGCTGCTTCCTCTAACATAGTGACTTCCAGTTCTTGTAGAACTCTTGCCAGTACAGGATAGATGTTTGCCTGCACAGGGATATCATATCGGCCTTTGGCTACCTGAAAATAATTTTCATTAAGAGCAGCTTCTAACCCATGCCACAATGTGTGCAGATATTCAGCAGGAATCCGCTATCTGAGCAGGGTATTCCTCACTTATGGTAGGCTTACCCATACAACCTGAACCAACAGAAGCAACATTATCATGCTGCTTCAAAATTCAATGTGGCAACACCTCCCAGTGTCCTACACCATGATAACACAGGCAAAGAAGGGTTTTCAGCTCAAGTACAGAATTTTTCAACCATGTCTGTGGTGTTTCTGACTGCTATGCCAGTCACCAATAACTAGTCCATGCAGATATTTAATGTGGTTTTGCATTTATATATGAACTCTGGTGTGTTCTGAGGCTTAGCAAAACACGGAACATGGCAGTGCAAAGTAGGATTAGAGTTCTTGACTCTAACTTAAACTTACGCACACTTGAAACTGCAGCTGCATAGCTCTGGATATGATTCGGTATGTCACTGCGACTGGCTAATTGGAGACACAGTGATTCTATGATTCTATTATAAATCTAAAGGTCTTTATTCTCACTTGTTACATTTTTGTCCCAAAATGATTGAGAAACACTTTCAAGGTCAGGTTCAGCAGAGAGACTGTATAAGAATTTTTCCTTGTGCCTCTCAGCTACTGTCTCCCAGAGCAGATCAATAATTGACTTCACTGTTAAATCTAAATATGCTTGTCCACTCACTGAAGTGCTCTTCTTCACTATATCATCTCTTTTTAGCAGATTAATGACCTAGGCAGTGATGGTTTACCTATATAACCTTGTATCATTTTATGGTATTTAAGTGAATGGACAGTGAAGCATTTTCTACATTGTTGCAACTTCTCATATCTCTCCAGTTGTGTGCTGGGGTTTCAGTTGTATTTCACTGATAGTCTTTGAGTCAGGGTACTAACATGCACTGGGATCTATTAGCCTTTACTCAGATTAGTTGCTACAGAACTCCGCTGTGTATTTTTGCCTAGGACTGTCCAGCCAGCTAGACTTCTTGTAGCTGGGAGCTTGAGTGGTTTGTTTGTTTGTTTAACCTGATAAAAAAGGGTCATCTGAGTCTTTGTTCAAGACTTCCTTTTTAATAAGAGGGAATAGAATCAAAAAAACATGAAATCATTTAGGCTGGAAAATAACTTTAAGATAAAGTCCAACTGTTAATGTAGCACTGCCAAGTCCACCACTAAACCATGTCCCTAAACATCAACATATCTTCTAAATACCTCCATGGATGATGATTCTATCCATTTCCCTGGGCAGCCTGCTCCAGTGCTTGACAACTCTTTAAGTGAAGAAATTTTTCCTAATATCCAATCTAAGCCTTCCCTGTCACAACCTGAGACAATTTCCTCTTGGCATATTGCTTATTACCTGAGAGAAAAGACCAATACACGCTTCACTACAACGTCCTTTCAGGTAGTTGTAGAGAGCAATACCTTCAGTCTCCTGCCTCCTTTTCTCCAGGAAGAAAAACCTAGCTCCCTCAGCTGTTCCTCATAAAACTTGTGCTCTAGTCCCTTCACCATCATTTTTCTCTTCTTTGGACAGGTTCCAGGATCTCAATGGCTTTCTAGTAGTGAGTGGCACAAAGCTAAACCCATAGTGTGGCTTCACCAAGTAATAAGGATTATAAAAACTCAACCTTACTGTCGCTATCATTAGACAATCAAAACACTCCCTAACATCTACGGTTACCCACCACCAGTCCTTCCTTGCCTATTCCTTCTGAAGAGTTTATAGCCACCCATCGCAGCTCTCCAGTTGTGCGAATCGTTCCACCATGTTTCTCTGATGCAAGTATATAATATTTTTCCTTCTGCAAAATGGCTTTCAGCTCCTCCTGTTTATCGCCCATGCTGTGTGCATTGATGTAGATGGATTTCAGCTGTGTGACTGATCCACCACCTTTTTCTGAAAGAAACATTAATTCCTACGTGACTATTCTTAGGTGCTTATGTGATTTCTAACACGTCAATAATCTTTGTGTCTTTTCTGATACACAGATCTCCATCCCTTACCTCCACTGAGATAGTAGATTTCAGGACTTTTTAGCACATATCCCTCAAATATTGGCATGCTGTCCTCAGGCTTGCCTGGTTTTATCCTTGAAATCTAGTTTAAAGATCATTCAATGAGCCCTGCTAACTCCTGTGCAAATATTGTTTTCCCCCTTTAAGACAGGTGTACCCTGCCTGTTGCCAGCAGGCCTGTATCATATAAAAGCAACCCATGATCAAAACCACCAAAATTCTGCTAGTGACACCAAGCTTAGAGACAGGTATTGATTTGCTGGCTCTTCCTGTTTCTTCCATCATTCTCTGCAACTGGAAGGATAAAGGAGAGCACTACTTGTACCTGTCCTTGTCTCTTACCCAGTTGTCCTGAGGCTCTGGAGTCTCTTGATTGCTCTTGAAGTCTTTCTTGCAGCTTTGTTGCTGACTACATGAAAAATCAATAACGGATGATAATCTGAGGGCCATACCAGGGTAAGAAGCTTTCTCTTCGCATCTTTAACCCATGCCCAAGGAGGCAGCAGACTTCCCTAAGAACTGCATACAGTCTGCATATTGGGCCTTCTATTCCTTCCAGAAGGGAGTTTCTTATGACAATGACTCATCTTTTTTTCTTTGAAGCAGGGTTTATGCTGACTTAACTTCAGCAACACCTTCAAGGTAGATGAACTATCATATTCGCTGTTGTTCAACTGCAGTTGCAGAGCCTCCTATCTATTTTGCAAGGTCATCTGCAAAGGTGGGGTTGTCACAGAGGAGTCATGCCTGCTGTGCCAGGCAGAAATTTGTCGTCATTGCCCTCTATTCCCTAAGTCACTGTGTTTGGGTCAGGTGGAGAGAGGGTAGGGAATCCTCCAAGTCATGCATCCTGTTGGCCCCCTCAAATGAAGCAGGAGATTTCATCTCAGAGAAAAAGAGCAGTACAGGAATGATTATTGGCATTAGTTTAGCTCCTGTTTCATATTTCTGGTTCTCAAACAGATATACTTCTGTTTCCTCTTGCAATTTTGTTGACTCTATATAAGGACTATCTTTTGCAATACTATAAGTGCTAATTGTTTTAGTATTTCTAGTTTACATTACACACTTGAAAGTATCTTAATATTCATGTATCTAAAAACGCCCATGTAAGCCTCCCATTTTTTGCCTATGCATCCTGAGGAAAAACAGAAGGGTGTGCAGCTTGTCTGTACTAGATTAAAAAGTGGTAAGTAATAGTCAGGTGGCTATGTGTGTTTACATGGAATGCATCCAACTCTAATACTACAAAATGAGCGTCGATACGAATAAAATAAGAAACAGCAAATAAACATGAGATCATTGGTAAGCATCACTATGCAAAGAGAGTTCTAGCTTTATTTATTCCATGAGTATAAATAAATTGGTACTGTTCAAAGCCAGACTCAGGTATAATGGATCAATGTGCACATTTTAATGGTCAGCCAGGGGCTTGTTCCTCTAATTAGGTTTTCTTCCATATTCAGTTCTTATATCAGCTTTGTTGATGGCAGAGAAAGGCTGATGTATGGTTGGGAGGTGTGGGGAGAAGAAAGAAAGAAAGGAGGAAGAAAGAGAAGGAAATAATCAGGTACTAAGGCCCTTGACCTGCTTTCATCTGGGAAATGTCTAAAGGAATCTTTTCTTCATGTCACTTAGGAAGAGTATATGAGAATACATAAAGTCTGCCTTAGGATAAAGCATGTCCTGAAGTCAGATGAGCGAGATCCTCTACTGAAGCCACCTTACTGTAATATATTCATATTCTATGCTTTAGTTGTGCAACTGAATCACTTCAAAGGTGATTGAGGGATACAGGCAAAGAAAGAATTACACTAATGAATGCCTGTGTAACAAAGACTTTAATCAGAATGTTAGTCCCTTCCTGATTAGGGGATAAGAAGGCAAAGATTTGAGGTAAACTGCACACATGAAAAGGAATATCTGTCATTGTTGTCTAATAATATGATCAAAGGAAAAATTAGAAAGAGTGAGCAAAACTCAAAGGCTCTGTAGAGCCTGCCTGATTTTTACTGCAATCTCCTGCCCTCCTGCTTTCACATGAAAAACAGGTGGAAGAGCAATAATTGATAAGCTTGTTTTTGAAGCACTTATTTAGCAGTGATCAACAGTTTCGGTTTAATTAAACACATGCAAAGTAATGGAAGCAACGAAAGAGACTTGAATTTTTCAGTCGTACTTCCTTACCAAATGCCACTGAATTCTGGGTGAAGGCTTTGTATAGGTGTCTGCATGTTTTGATACTAAAGATAAAATCCAATAAAGTGATGATAATGAAACTACAATAGAAGTTGCTTCAGTTTTAAGAAAATGAGATGAAATTTGTCTTGAAACTTCAGGATAGGAAGTAAGAGAATGAGCAATAACTTGGGCTGCTTGGGGTGTTTGCAGTGACATGTTGTTTGCTATTAACAAAGGCAGTAGGCACAATAGTAAGTAAAATTCTCCAGCTTGTAGAAGTTAGTGTTTCTGAGAGATTTACTGGATTTCAGTTGTCTGTGTTAAGATTGGTTTTTAAGATTGATCATTCATATCTGCCACTAATAATTCTTGCTGCATGCATTTCAATTATCTTAGCTAAGTAGACCAAGGTCTGATGTAATATTTTTTCCTTAAATCCTTTTATAAATAGGGAAAAAAAAAAACGCATATGCTGATAAAATAAAGGAATCTCCACGTGCTGATTCACAATTTGAAAGTGATGAATTATAAGTGGAACCTCACCCAAATATGGAAGTGGAGGAAGACAAAAAAAATGTGAAAATGAAGCTGTTCAACTGACCGATAAACACAAGAGGAACTTGTAGCCAAGACTTCAGAAGGGGCTTTGGTGGGCTGCTCTAAGCTAATGAACATTGTTCTTGCTAAGTGTACTTCAGTTTGTAATTTTTCTTGTCTTATTTAAAAATAGCTCTTTAGATTAACTGGACACCTGCCTTTGAGCTACTGAAAAGTAGAGGCCTTTTGAAATGTCAAGGTAATTGGACAGTGGCATAAGACAAACAGTACTTCTCACTATAACTTCATATTGCTAATGTACTGCTCATCTAATTGCATGCAGATGTATTTGTGCTCAGTGAATCATTAGTCTTCATCAGCATACAAAGGGAAAAACATCTCTTGACTCTCAGCTGCCACAAATAAGGCACACGGTATTTGCCTGCTGTGTCAGTCAGTACCTGGACTTTACTTTTTTATTTATTTTTCCAAAGCTTTGCATGAATTAATGACTTTTTAGTGAAAAGGGAAACTTGCCCTGCATCACTAATATTGAATTTCTTATATATTAGCTGGTACAATTTTGGGAAGTGTTCAAAAATCGAAAATTTTGCAGTGAAAATCTAGCACACAAAAAAGAAAGAAAAGAAAGCAAAAAATCTAAAACACTTTGGAAGACTGTTCCCTCTATGTGTTTGCCAGATTTCAGTTCTTTGTTGCACATGGCTTAGGTTGGTAACCTTCTTATTCAATGCTCAGCAACAAGTTTAATGTCTTATTTCCTGCTGTCTTTTGTAAAGGCAAATCTTTCTAAAGGGAAAAGTGCAACTTCCTAGTCAGCTTAATCTCCTCTCCTTTCACCTGGTCCTTTGCTGATCCAAACGTCTGTGACTGAACAAACGACCCCATTATTATATTCTGTTCAGATCAAATATTTCCCTCTGGTTTAGGATTCTTGAGTGGAAAAACATAATAAAGAGGTCACAACGAGTATGAGGAAGAAATTCTTTACTGTAAGGGTGGTGACCATCGCTGGCGGTGTTCAAGGCCAGGCTGGAGAGAGCCTTGGGTGGCATGGTTTAGTGGGAGGTTGGAACTAGATGATCTTAAGGTCCTTTCCAACCCTAACTATTCTATGATTCTATTCTATGATTCTATAACAAAGTTCTACTTTCTGCCCTGATGTGAAGCCACAGAATCTACATGTAAAACACATGGGTAGGTGTGCTGGGACTATCTCATTTTTTACTAATAGAAAATAGTTTGCTAGAATGGGATAATATGGAAGTATTAAGTTCTTTGAGAGCAGATGGGTTTGCTTAATATTTTAAGGTGATACAGTTCAGGAGCATATCCCACTTCAGATTATCAGATCTGTTGACCTTAATATCTTCTTAAAATGGCTTCCTTTTTCTATCTATGATTTTTGTCCTGAAGAAAAGAGATATTATATGTGCCACTGTGTGTTGAATGTTTCCTTGGTGCTATTCTGTGGTATTTGCAGCCCTGTTTGACATTATCAAATGGATTGACATTTCAAATATTTGCAGTACTCAGCAGGTGCTAATTCAGTGAAGGTGAAGCATGGGTTGCTCACATAGTAGCACAGCAAGTGATGTGTGTCTATTTAATCACAGCTCCTGAAATAAGATCAAAAGGCACTGTGTTGTTAAACCCTTAAAGCTGCTGCCACAGCAGAGAGATCAGGAGGGGCCTACTGCAGGACGAAGGGTAAAGAAGAAACTTGGACTTGCTGCAAATGCATCGGTTGAATCTCAGTCTGCTTTGAGCGGGGGACGGATAAAGGCGGGCATTCAGGAGAGCAGCTGCACAGATGAACTGCTCCAGTCCAATGTCAAGAGGACCAAGAGGCATTTCTTTAAATGAATTCATCCAATCTATTCTTCCCTAGACAAATTATGTTTTTAACTTCACTTTCAGTATTATTATTATTTAATTTTATTAGTTTTCTCTCTGACACACTACTTATTCACCTTTCAGCTGGTATGCTACACCATGCTGAGGCTTCCTGCAACCTCAGAGTTCAACCACAGCAGACTCTTGTTTGCCCTGCACTGAGTTATTCCTGGTCGATTTTTCTTTGCCTGCTGAAAGTGTGCATTTATTGCACAGCTGCACTGCACAGTTTCTAGCCAGGAGAGGGCAACAGCATCCACTAACTGCTGGGCAGACGCAGAAGAAGGCTTAGGATGGGTGAGGTAGATGATGGCACAAAGGGAAAGAACTGGTAATGCATTAAATGTTGCAGATGATGCACAGTAAGTGTGACAGCTCTTAGTTCTACTTGAATATTTGGTCAGGGGTCTGCTGCTGCTTGAAGCTGTATCTTGGGTGTTGCTTATTTAATATACTGCCATACATTAATTGCTGTGTTAGTGCCAGCAAAAAGAAGCTCCACTAGACAGAGCCCTTCCCTGAATTGCATTGCTTCAAATGATCATGTTTTTAGCTGAAGTGAGTAGGGATAATGATGCAGAGAATGAAGCAAGGTTTTCTATTTATTTAAAGACAAATTGCCTTGCTTTTAAGATCAAATATTGAAAGCAGACTCTGTCAGTGAAACTCCTATGACTCCACACAGTTTTTTTGGCTCAGTACAGCAGTCACTACATGATATTTAATAATCTGTATTGCACAGAAGGTCAGAAGAGATGATCTAATGATCTCTTCTGGCTTTAAAGTCTTGGAATCAGAGTCTAAACTAGACTGCAATGGAACTATTTCTCTCTCTCTCTGTGTGAACTAAGCATGCAAAATCCTAGCAGGTTCTAGGCCACATTTCACACCAACAGCATCGGAGTTATTCCTCTGAGAAATTATTCTGAAGTTCAGCCTTGCTGGGCTTTTCTATGTTTCTTTCCCTGCACTCCTCCCATGTGTACTCTTGTTACTCAGTTATATTCACCCTTCAGCTGTGAAATGGCAGCCATTGTCAGTTTGTGTGGTTAGGAGTTTCCTGCCTCAGTGATGGCAGAACCCACAAGAAACTTTGAAGAAATTTCCTCTGTTTTCGGTTAATTGTAAGCTACTTCATTATCACTCACCCCCATTCAGAATGCTGAATCCAGAGACCTGGACTTTTTTAATCATTCCAATTGCCAATTATATTAAGGCAAACTCTACTTAAGGCCAGATTGTACCATGGAATATCCTACATCATTTTGCGGAGAAAAATGGAACTACTCACATAGAATCATGCCCTGGGCATTTTCTTATCCCAGTAATGTTCAAGAAGTTCACAGAATTTTTACTTTTTTTATTTTTCATAGAACATTGTATCACTAAGAACTTGTTTACTTGAAGTCTTTAGTGCTTTCTGTTTCTTATTCCTGGAGAACATAGGTGCACAGGTTAATAGCTATTATTTTTCATAATTTCTTCTCGGATATTTATGCACCTTTTTTTCCAGTGACAACCACCATCATGCTGTGTGTAGTTTTCATTTAGAATAGTAGAATTAAATGAAGCATGTGCTGCAGCACCTGAGAATAATTGAAATTAATTGAATTGAATAAAAAACAAATGAAAATAATTGAAATGAGCTGTAAACTCTCATTACTTTCATTAAGGTTTATTTTTCTTAAGCAATTTGATGACAGCCCTCTTAGTTCTTCTTGCTGTGGGCTGACACAAGGCATCAGGACAGAACACAATAGAAATGGAAATTGTTAGTGGTGGTTAATAACTGAGGGTGAGCCAGTAAAGGGGCAGGAATTGGAGAGAAGCTGAGGAAGAAATGTTGCTTATGTCTTTCTGAGGGAGGAGTCTAAGCCCTCCACTCTCTGTCTTTGCAGCAGCTGCATTATGAATTAATAAAAAGATACTCCATGAATATGCATATGAAGTCTTTTCATTAATAATTTGTAGGGCCTTTTCATCCATCAAGCAGCTGCAAATTCAGCACTGGAAATTGAGGGTATGCCTGTTTACCCTGACTTTTGAATTACAACTGGAGGCACAAAGTGGAAGGGTAGAGGAAAAGGAGATAAAATGCTTGTCAAGGAAGGGGTGGAGGGAAATGAGACATTCCTACACCTTCTTCAGAAAGTAACTGAGAAAAACTGCTTGAAATAAAAACATTTTGACAAGTGTAGGCAAAAGGGAGTGGGAAGACAATACAAAATGCAGTGATGTCTACACTGTTTGTCATGCAGTACATCTTTGAGAGGATGTAATGATCAGAGGTGGAAAGTTACTCTGATCCTCCAATAGCAAGAACGTTTTCTACTAGCTGCACCTGGAGGAGCTCTTGAGAATGTGGAAGGACATTCATTTCTTTTTAACAAAGACTACATCAGGTATTCTGTTTTTTAATTATTTTCTTTATTTGTTTGAAGTTAACTTTAAAAAAAAAGAGTGTGAAAAAAAGTCCAACTCAGACCAAACACTCCAAGTATGTCTTCTCTGAAAAATGATTCTGTAAGTAAATCTATGGCTAAGACAATCCATAAATTTAAGATACAATCATAAAAGCTGCTTAAGGTTATGGATCTTCCTGTGAAACAGTGATCCATTGAAAGATGAATTGGAATTAATATATTGTACAACACATATGTATAATAAACCCTCCAGCATTTCTCAGTTCCCAGAGAATCAGATTAAGGGTGTAGAGGAGTTTAAAAAATGTCATCTTCATCTTCACCTTCACCTACCATTGCACATCTAGATCTTTTTTTTATGAGATCACTTCCTTCATTTCCTCTCTTTGTAGAGCTTAAGTTGCAGGATGCAATGGCACCCATCCTGACACATTGTTCATTGTTTGCTACATAGTACATGTCATGATTAGGGGTTAAATGGCAATGCATACGATGATACAGAGGCTGACATTCTGGTGATGTCAGTGGAGGCTGCACCCCAATCAAAGGACTGAAATTGATCTGTCAAGTGAAGAAATAGGGATTTAAAACAAAATACATAAAGCACAAAAAAGTTTTCAGGTCTATTTCAAAGTCTGTTTTGTAATAGGACAGCTTAGAGTCTTGAATCTGTTTGGGCTTGAAACCAGCATTGTTTTCTACCTATGAAAATAATTAACGATTGAAGCAAGCTGCCTATTAAAACAGGAGTCTTTTCAGTTTTTAAGTACCTGAGAGACTTTCAACACAAATATTCTGAAAGCTGTATTTTGGACTCCATAAATTCTGTCCAACAAAAATGCGTCTGATTGAAAATCAGAGTTAGAATTTAAAGCAAGTTGGATGATCTCATGTATTTAGCTGGCCTTCAAAATTTGAGTCTTCATTAATGTTGTATTACATAATTTTCACATGTGGAATCATAGAATCATAGAATAGTTAGGGTTGGAAAGGACCTTAAGATCATCTATTACCAACCCCACTGCCATGGGCAGGGACACCTCACACTAAACCATGCCACCCAAGGCTATGTCCAACCTGGCCTTGAACATCACCAGCAATGGAACATTCACAACTTCCCTGGCCAACCCATTCCAGTGCCTCACCATCCTTACAGTAAAGAATTTCTTCCCCATATCCAATCTAAACTTCCCCTGTTTAGGTTTGAACACGTTACTCCTTTTCCTGTCAGTACAGTCCCTAATGAAGAGTCCCTCCCCAGCATCCCTATAGGCCTCCTTCAGATACTGGAAGGCTGCTATGAGGTCTCCATGCAGCCTTCTCCTCTCCAGGCTGAACACCCCCAACATTCTCATCCTATCTTCATACGGGAGGTGCTCCAGTCCTATGATCATCCTTGTGGCCCTCTTTTGTACTTGCACTTGAAAAAAATTCTGGAAGAGAATACTGGTTTAAATACAAATTGTCTGCCTCCCCTTATTGTTACTATGATGATGGTGGAGAAATGATAGGCATTCAATGATTTTATATGACAATTACATGTCTATTTTGGACAAGTGAGCCTTTGGATGTGTTTAAGAACTGCAGTCCACTAAATTGTCTCAATATTGATGAAACTAATTCTAAATTTTCCTTTTCTAGAATTTATTCTTTTAAAAATGTTCACAGTTTTGGGATATATGTAAGGATAATGAAGCCTCTGCATCATACAAAAAATGTGCTATTTTGAAGTGGAACATTTATGTATTTTATGGTAGGGAGAGATATGATACAATCCGTATTTTCTTTATTTAAGATACATAATATAATTTAAATGTTTTTATTAAATCTCTTTTTTACCTGTGCATTGGAAAACACCTTTTTACTTTGCTGTGCACTAGAACTATATGCAGATTGAAAAACAAAAGAATTTGGCCCCTTTAGCAAACAGTTTCACCTCTGCCCTGTTCTGTGGTTTTGTTGGCTAAACTATCCTTTATGCTCCCAGCTTGAAGCAAGCAACCAAAACAGAAAAGTGAGAGTGTGAGCTCTTTGCTCCTGCTTCATTTTCTGTTTCTATGGAAATGGATCTGGGAAACACAAAAAGCAAACCAAGTACCTTAATGATTTCAAAATCTTACTTTGATTATTTCTTCACTGTTATTTTCCAAACAAAGGTAAGCAGCTGGAAGTAGAACTCATTGCCAGGTGGAGAAGTGAATGTGACATTTCCTTTGTAAGCCATTACAATAAAAAAGTAGGTTTCCTCACAGAACTTCAACCCACCTCTCCCCGTCATGGCTGCAGCAACTCCACAGGCTTGGGCAACTTGTTGTAGTTCATCCTGACTTTTTTCTGCTGACCTGTTCAGAACAACACAACCCGAAAACTCACTGCCTTGGGGGATTATAGCATTTCCAGAGGGAAACTGATTCCACACACTTACATCAATATTGACAACTTTCCAATTGAATTAATACAAAAGTTTCCAAACTGTCTTTGGTCAATGATCCCTTTTTGAGGCTTTCCCAAGCTTTCCTGATCTCTCAGGTGGTCGAATGAGAAACGTTTCATTTTTTTTGCGTACATTTGAATATATGCTTAATTTAAATTAATTATTCATTATAATAATTCATTAATTAATGAATAATATGCTGTAATTTGAAAATGTATTAACTACAAAAACACAGTATATCTTACCAATATATTCGATAAGTTGAGGGTAATTGATTGTGCTTGTGCATTTTCAATTTACATCTGACTAGTAAAGTCAGCACCATAATTTTTCTTTTCATTGTCACCCTTTGCAGAAATATCTGTCAAAGGTTTGTTTTCTTCCTAAAGGACAATTCTTCTGAGAAAGTCCATAGCACAATCATCATTTTCCAGGAGGAAGAGCTGGAGCAGAATACAACTATACTATCTTAGACATGTGAAGCTGCTGGGGGCTAATTGGCTCCACTAAATGACCTTACATGGTTCAGTACCAATCTGCTGCAGGAACCACTGGCACAGACAATTGTTCTTTGGCTTTTAACCTCCAGGTAATAGAGATTAAGTGCTACTTGGATGGAGACAATATTTTCTAACACAGTGTTGCTAATAACTCCACTGTATTACATCATAAAAAAAAAAAAAAAAAAAAAAAGGAGTTTGCAATAGGAAACTGCTGCTTCTTTTTCCCTATGTTATAAGCTTCATTTTCCTCTGGAAGTAATTTATTTAAATACAGTGTCCACAAGTTTCTATGTTTTTATGCGGTTTGTGATGACACCTATAAAGTAAGATCGCTTAATACCCATGAAACAGCACTGTTATTATCAACCCCATTTAAATTACCGTCCAGAAATTTTATGAAGGCCAGATAGATGGCAAAGGAGTTAATTTTTTATTATTTTTTTTTTTTACTATAAAATTCACATCTGACAAATGACTCATTACTTGCAATTGGGTTTTTTTATCAGGTAAGTTATAACTTATTTATAATGTAAGCCCTTCTTGCTCTTATTAATTTTGTTTTCTACTAAAGCATATATTGTTTTTCTTTAGCATATACTTAACATTTTCTCTTTTTGATGAATGTATTCTTTTCTGTAATCCTGGATAGTTTTTACTTTGTCAAATAGCAGAGGACAGCATTGCTCTCTTTCCATGATTTCTGTTGTCCTCAGCACTCCAACAGAAGGATTCTTTCTATGAGGGACGAATGAATTTACTTTTTCAGTGTGATGCGTCTTTGCCTCTCATATGAGAAAGGTGGCCAAATACTTTTTCCTCATCTGGTGTGGGCTGAAATCTGTGCCCTCCATCCTAAACTGCTGATGATGTCATCATGTTACACAGTCAGAACAGACTTCAAGAGCCACAGTAGTTTATCTGGGATCCGCAATGTAAATTTTTTTGCTTACACTTTTTTAGGTTACATGTAACCCACTAGACCGAGAGAGCCCATACCTGACTGTGTAGTTTCATGCTGCGGTACAGTGCATCCGGTTACTTCATACAGGATGTTTTGCAGCACCTGAGATGGATTGTTCTGTGACATGTCACCAATAATGGGCCAGGGCCACATAGCTGCTGTCTTACATACTGTAGGACTTCCACCTAGACTGGCTCTGTTGGACAAATCTGCCTGCATTGGAATCATCCTCAGCTTCCACGGATCAGCAGGGGACACAATTGCATTCATTTTCCAAGAGATGAACACCCTTGTAAATGTCTTCAACACCTATAGCAGCGATACTTAGAGGCAACTATTTGCTGTAGGGAGGAGAAAAACTCTGTATGCTTAATGAGCTGCTCGCTAGCTCTAATTAATAAAAACTTAGATTGCCTTAGTTATGATTATATGTCCCAAACTGGGTATTTGATAAACCAAAAGAGCTGTTATTTCTGAATGGGCAAAAAACAACATCACTAATCAACCTGGATGACCTAGAGAGCCTGGAGGAAAATGTAGCAAAAAATATAAATTGATAGTGTAAACTAGGTATGATGAGCCTATGAAACAATTACTTGGCCCTGGCTGTGACCTAGACACTGTTTCTCAGGGTGGAAATTTAATGTCTTAAATGGAAGGAAAAAAGTATACTACTGCTAAACTTGAATATTTAGTAGTTACCAGTGACTTCTAAACAACAGGCTCAAACTATAGGTTCACACATGAGCTAAACACAGACCTTATGCAGCATAAGATTTTCTGAGTGCATTCAAGTTGCTGCGTTGGTGAGGAGTTGACTCAATCTTGCATTCTGGACAGAGGGATCTTGTGTGAAGTGCAAGCACCAGTAATTACAATAACATTTGACCCCACTAATTGTATGTCGATATCACATCTGAAGGAAATTAAGGAGAAACTTAATAATTGTAGAAAAGGACCAGAAGACATGAAGGGCCATAAAAATGCACATAGTATACCAAATAAGGAAAAAAAGTTCCTTTAACTCCTTTGACATACTCACACATTAGAAATTATGGAAATTTAATGCTCAGGTTTGAAACAAAAATAGCAGATATTTGACAGAGTAATCACAATGCATTTGTGGATCAGACACAGAAATGGCAAAGACAAATATTTATGCTCAAATAGAATAAAATTTTCTACTTTGACACCAGATTCCAGATAAGATTTATCTCATTTGGAATTATAGCAATGATTTTAGTGTTGGCAAAGCATGAAAGATACATAGTACTAGTTAGCACTTGTTATTTCACATATTTGCTGTATCTTACTGGCAAAAAAAACCTTTCTTTCCAATTTCACCCTGACATAGCCATGGATTTTCATGAAGAAAAACAATAGGAAAAGCTAGCCCATTAACCTAGGTTGTAATGATCTGAGATGACCATGAGGGCATGAGGTTTCAGATGCAAACTGAAATATTCAAAAACATATAAATGAACTTGGAAGTGACTGCAAAGTCAAATGTTATTTTCAGAAATTTCCTATATAAGTAGCATGAGTTTTACAAAAATATTGATAGCAGATGAATGCGAAGTGTCTGCATCTTTCCTGGCAGTGGGCTTTGAGTTTTTAACTCATATTATAGCTTTTTAATTTCTCTCATGATTTTCTGTAAGATTGCTTTAGACATTAAATTCCAACCTGTGTGTACAGATCTTGATATTTCAACATATATATAGCCATTTGACTCTTTAAATAATAACAATAAGAAAGATCATTCTTATCAATGAATATTGCAAACCTCAAGGAGCAGGACGGATGATTCTAAGGTCAGAGAAGAGTGGAAATGGCAAACAGATGTATGAGCCATCATTTTAATTTTTTAACTCACTGATTACTATCTCTCAGGAGAAATGAAGCGCTCTACAGAAAGAGAAAAAAAGCATTCAGAATAAGTTCATTATCCTCTCTTTACAGCTCACTTCTCTCCTCCTCCCCCAATATACTGCAATATTTCATTGAGCAGAGAATATAAAATTTACCCTTGACTTTTTTATAATTTCTAATGATTTAAGTCCATATTCTTTTTTTTTTTTTTTTTGTACATGTGGTATTTTCCCCAAATCCCAATAGTAAAAAAAGTTAATTGTTTTCCCTACATTTTCTTCTGTCGTTTCACCTTTTTTTTCCTTCTGCTGCTAGAGATCTCCTATTGATTCAGTCTTGTAAGCAGTTACTTACTATGTGCAAAGAAAGATCTTTAGAAAGCTAATATATAATGGAAAAAAGTAGATGAAGCTGCTGTGTACTCCCTATGGGAGAACAGATTTCTCCTACATTACACAGAATATGATGGTTCCTACATTCAATAGTAAAGTAATAATATTTTATTTTGTCAAGTAGAACACTTAGCTTTAAACATTTGCTTTGTCAAATGAGCAAAGGACTTTTAATGGCCTACTGAGCACAGAAAATTATTTACATCTTTTCTTAAGTTTTGGTAATATGCCTGAGGATAGAAGTTATAAAGAGTGCAAAATTTCTGCCCTATGACCCAAATGAGACAGGTACATGATAATATAAACTATCTTACAAATAAAAAAAAGTTTTTCAGGATAGAAATGTATAGAATGTGTAAGCAACCTGACAGGTAAAGAGATATGAATCTTTAATTCATACATGAAATATTAACATTTCACAGCCCTAGATCCTAGTGTGTATCACTCCTTATAGTACAGAAAGGCTGTTTCTCCTGACAATATGATTCATTTTATCCACACTGACTTTATTCTTGATCAACATTTTCTATAAGCAGTTAATATCAAGTACACATATTGTCTACAAATAAAAAAATCCCCCAAAAAACAAATGTGCAAACAGGGAAGTACTGACATATAAGGGTGCATTTACATGCCTGGGAATTATGGAGTTATTATAATTTTAAGAATGATCACTTAATTTCATTTTCACTATTTTTCTTTATTCACTTGATCCTACAGTTCTCTCTAAATGATTTCTTTGTATTTAGGGCAGTTAGAGAGAAAAAAATATTCTCTGCATTGTTTCTAATATACACTGTGCACCTAGTTATCAGAATCTTCCAGTCAGTCCCCTGTGCTGGAGAGAAAATTCAACACTAGAGACGCAGATTTCGGTTTCAGTCCTTTTTGGGGTAAAGTTCTCAGAAATGATTTAAAAAGATCAAGTACTTCAAACCACAGTTGTTGTGCATGATTTTTGCTATTAAGTTGATTTTCCAAAACTGTATTTTTCCCAACTCCTTTCAGAAAATGGTGCCAGAACAGCATGTCAATGAGCCTCATAAAAGGCTTTGCTGTATGTACTATTCAGTGTCCCTGGGTAGGTCTGGTCTCTTTGAAGTGTCTTTGTGGAAATGGAGAGAGAACAGTCTTCAAATCAAGAAACAACATGGCTAAAGAATGCCTTTCTGTGTCTAAGGGCACTTCTAAGTAATCCCATGTCAGAGGTAGCAAAGAGGAGGCAATCAGAGCATCAGGAAGGGAAGAGTCAATTCCAGATTACTTTACTGCATGATGTCCTACTGTAAACTGTACATAGTTCCATTCCTTCAGAAGTACGTATTCCAACACAAAGGAAACTTTCTTCCACAGAAATGTTTGCTTGCCCATTAGTATTAGTGCTTTAAGCTGACTCATCCATGCTTGATGTTTCTTTCTCAGGCCCTAGCCATTCCTCCTTCTAAGAAGTCAAAAATTGCTGCACTCACTTTAAAAGGAGTTAATTGCATTATAACAGTTTGTTAAATAATTGGAGCATTCTCTTATGTACATGACTTCTTGAAATGGTCTATGAAAGAGTTGTTATCTAGAACAACAGAGAATGCATTTCTCTTTTTTTAATGTCTTTTTTTAAAGGTGTGTACATTTTGCTATAAAATGCTTAGTATGCAGAAATGCAGCCATTTTGAATAAAAAGTAAAAAACTCTTTTAATAGTAAATGTATTCGCAAGGAACCTATGACCTACCATTACAAATGTATAAATATAAATAGTGATTTTGGTGGAAAGGAGAAACGATATGACCTTTCACTACATGCATAGTCCAAATCCTCTGGTATTTAGAAAACAACAGATAGCTTTTATTATGGCTTTTTATTTACCTTTTTTCTTCTTGGACCTTAAACTAAGACAAAGAGCCAAATCACTCTATGACAAGAAAAAATGTTCTCAATGTCTACTTGAAAAAAGGTGAAAAAAAAAATTTGGGGGACTATCAAACGAATCTTTATTCCTCCACAAAGTGTGATTAAAACATCCAATATTTTTACTTTCAGCCTAAAAGAAAAATCTGCTTTGTAAAACCCTCAACAATCCCTTAAATTCTGTAGGCATCTTTCACAATCTTAGATTAATTTTTAAGGCTTTTACAGATACTATTTAATTGATGATATTTTATTATAATGACACCATTTTTGTTTTTAAATTATTAGATTTGGACAAAAAATATTCTTAAAGCTGCTTCTTATAGCATGTCATTGCAAATCTACCTAAGGTTTCATTGTTTAGCTCCAACCCCACTGCTACTGGCAGCGACACCTTCCTCTAAACCAGGTTGCTCTAAGCCCCATCCAACCTGACTTGGGCTGACAGGAACTTTATAAATTTCAACGAGGGGAAGTGAAAGGTTCTGCACATGGAAGAAATAATCTGATACATCAGTATGGACTGGGGGATGACTGTCTTCAAAGAAAAGGCCTTAGGGTGCTACTGGACATGAAGCTGGACATAAGCTAGCAATGTGCCCCTCTAAGAAAGAATGCAAACAGCCTTCTGGGCTGCATTAGTAGTAGCATTGCCAGCAGGCTGAGGAAGGTCACCCTTCCCTGGGAACAAACTGCCCAGAATGCTTATGGAGTATTTATCCTTGGTGATATTCAAAGCACAGCTGGACAGCTCCTTTAACTGATCCTGTCTGGGCACGACGCTTGGACTAGATGATCCTCAGAAGGACCTTCCCACCTTAACATCTCTCTGTGCCTCTGTTTTTTTTGATTCCTGTCAATAGTTTCCTTTAAAAGCAAAGCTGGAGGAAAGTCCACAAAGGGGCAGGAGGAAGGATGAAATGGCTCACTCTCTTTCTTTAATCTTAAAGCTGTTTTGTTGTACCAATGGAATGCAGACTAATAGGCACAGAATGAGTAAATAAAGGAAACTCGGACTGTGGTGGCTGTGATCTAGTAAAGGTGCCCATCAAGGACACTGTGGGTTTGCTCTCAGAAAGAAGCTTAGAAAGATATAGTACTTAATTTGTTGTATATTTCCCTTGACAAAGTTTAATGGTACATGACAGAAATATCATCATGAGGAGGAAGAACTACACAGGCACTCTAAAATCAGGAAACAGAAAAAGGAACAATGTCAGAAGTACAACATGCAGAATCACCGTGCAATCATAGAATCATAGAATGGTTAGGGTTGGAAAGGACTTTAAGATCATCTAGTTTCAACCCCATTGCCATGGACAGGGACACCTCACACTAAACCATGCCACCCAAGGCTATGTCCAACCTGGCCTTGAGCACCGCCAGCAATGGAGCATTCACAACTTCCTTGGGCAACCCATTCCAGTGCCTCACCACCCTTACAGTAAAAAAATTCATCCTCATATCCAACCTAAACTTCCGGTTTAAGTTTGAACCCATTACTCCTTGTCCTCTCACTACAGTCCCTAATGAAGAGTCCCTCCCCAGCATCCCCATAGGCCCCCTTCAGATATTGGAAGGCTGCTGAGGTCTCCAAGCAGCCTTCTCTTCTCCAGGCTGAACACCCCCAACTTTCTCAGCCTGTCTTCATGAAGGAGGTACTCCAGTCCCCTGATTAACCCCGTGGCCCTCCTCTGGACTTGTTCCAACAGTTCCATATCCTTTTTATGTTGAGGACACCAGAACTGCACACAAAACAGATGCAGCCCAGGATACAGTTGGCTTTCCAGGCTGCGAGTGCACACTGCAGGCTCATGTTCATTTTTCCATTGAGCAGCACTTCCAAGTCCTTCTCCACAGGTCTGCCCTCAATCTCTTCTCTGCCCAACCTGTAGCTGTGCCTGGGATTGCTCCCACCCAGGTATAGGACCTTGTACTTGTCATGGTTAAACCTCATCAGGTTGGCATCAGCCCACCTCACAAGCATACCAAAGTCCCTCTGGATGGCATTACTTCCCTCCAGCGTATCAACAGAACCACCCAGCTTGGTGTCATAGGCAGACTTCCTGAGGGCACACTCAATTCCACTGTCCATGTCACCAACAAAGATATTGAACAAGACCAATCTCAACACTGAGGGACACCACTTGTTACTGATCTCCAGCTGGACATTGAGCCGTTGACCACAACTCTTTTTCTGTGGCCATCCAGACAGTTCTTTATCCACCAAGTGGTCCACCTATCAAATTGATGTATCTCCAACTTAGAGACAAGGATGTCATGTGGGACAGTGTCATACGCTTTGCACAAGTCCAGGTAGATGACATCAACTGCTCTACCCCTGTCCATCAGTTCCGTAGCCACATCATAGGAGGCCACCAGATTGGTCAGGCAGGATTTCCCCCTAATGAAGCAATGCTGGCTGTCACCAAGCACCTTGCTGTTTTTCCTGTGCATTAGCATGGCTTCCAGGAGGATTTGCTCCAAGTTTTTGCCAGGCACAGAGGTGAGGCTGACTGATCTGTAGTTCCCAGGCTCATCCATTTTCCCCTTCTTGAAAATGGGGGTTATATTTCCCTTTTTCCAGTTGTTGGGAACTTCACCTGACTACCCCAATTTTTCAAGTGTGATGGACAGTGGCTTAACAACTTCATTTGCCAGCTCCTTTAGGACTCGTGGATGGATTTCATCAGGTCCCATGGACTTATATACGTTCCGGTTCTTAAGATGGCCTCCAACCAGATCCTGTCCTAGAGTGGGTCCAGGGTCTTCATTATCACAATCCCTGCATCTTCCTTCCAAGACTTGGGTGGTGTGGTCTGCGCATTTGCCAGTAAAGACTGAGGCAAAGTAGTCATGAAGAACCTCAGCCTTCTCCAAATCCAGGGTAGCCAGTTCTCCCGATAGATTCTGGAGGGGGCTGATGTTCTCCCTAGCCTTTTATTTGCAACGTACCTATAGAATCCCTTCCTGTTGTCCTTAACAACCCTAGACAAGTTTAATTTCAAGTGGACCTTAGCCTTCCTAACCTCAGCTGAGACTTGAGCATTCATAAACCTCCATCTTCTTTTAGGTTTAATTATTATTTTTTTTTTATTACTGGCCTGATTTATTTTCCACTCTTCATTTTTGCTCCTAGTTTATGTTCTGAAACTAGTCCATGTCAATAGGTAAAATTGGCACTCTTAATCCAGCTTTTCTTTGCCTGTGTTGTAGTTATTCAATGCTATGATAAAAAATACATTTTGGTAATTCATATGTGCTTGTAAGTAAATGTTACGAAAAATACAATGTGCCCACATTACTAATTCCTATTATTAATGAAGGCTTTCTATAGGAAAGTCCACCATTACAAAGAGAATACTTAAATCTCAGACTGCCTGAGTCTGCTGGGGGATATCACACAGCATCAGATCCAAAAAAAGAAGGCCTTAATAAGCATCCCTACATGAAGGAGAGTGGAAAGACTAATCTGAAAACAGTATTGTTGAATTTCTGAGAGAACGTCAGAAAACAGTGTTGTTTTGTGTGATTATATAGTCCGTGCTTCTCAGGACTCTGGTCCAGGGAACAATATCGTCCTATTCAATTTCCTTGGATTATTTCTTGTTGTTATATTGCCTGTGGACAATACACTGAAACAATAATGGGGTTTTTGATTGCATTGATATTTTCATGATACTTTAACGCTATATTTTTCTCTTCTTTTTTTTTTAATTACTTTTTTTTTTTAAGTGTGTATATATATATATAAAGAATGCATGCTTAGCTGGAGGCAGTTGCAGCTAAAAATTAGTTCCTTCTTTCTCATTATCCTACTGTTTCATGCACCTCTGAAACTCCACATTATATTCTGAAATGCTTCCTGGAGGAGATCTGTTGCCATAAGGCATCAATCAACATGTGTTGTGATTAGCCTCATACTACAGAATAAAAATATGTCAAAATCTTCTCATGAAAATGTCTTGATGTGTACAGCCTAGACTTTCAGACATTTACCATGCCAGATTCCATGCTTATTTACATTGATCTATTGTTTGTCTTGACACTCTGAGTGGGGAAAAAATCCCTATGGAATTGATTTCACTGAATACAGCATGATAGACTGTAGTAAGTGTGGAAAATAAACCACAATCTTTTGGTGCTCCCATTTTATGTTGCCTCGAGTCACTACTTCTTCCACATTATATTGTTGTGATTAGAGATGTCTGGACAACTGGTTTTCAGAGAAAAGTCACAATGAAGGGAACAGCTTTAGGAGGAGAGGACATTAATTGTAGGCCAGCAGATGACTGCATAAAGAAATGTGATTCCTATCAAGCAGCCAACGGAAAAAAAAAAAGGAAATTCTCAAAGACCTGAAGAAATCATGCATGGAAGAGAAAATGAATAAGAAGCAGATTTGGATAGTCTTGTATATCATTTTCAAGAGCCTCAGGATAAATGAAGTAATCCCCCTTTTAATGACAAATAATACGCATAATTTGCAAAGAAGAAGAATAAATTGCTTAAAGCAGTTTTAGACATTTTTTTGAGTATCAGATGAAAAATATAGCATCTATAGTTAGGTGCCCTTTAGATTGTGCATTTCCACGAGTATTTCATTTTCTTGAACATTTTTGATAAGACCTCACAGAAGACTGTGAAGAAAACACACCTGGGGTAAAAGTTAAATGCTAGTATATTTTAAAATTCTGTGAGAGATGGGAAAAGAAGCCACTAATAAGGATAGTATACTGTTAAGTTAAACAATGAAAGAGTCGAATAATGAATTGATGCAGATTGTGGCTGTAGTCACTGTTGCATGCTGCATTTATTGGTGATGAGAAGGACTCACCAACAGGCAGTTTGTGTCCTACTGGGTGCTTATTTTGGGAAATGATTTTATGAGGGTTTTTTTGCAGGAAATGTTTATGCTTTGCTCTGTTCTCTGTGTTTTCTATTTAGTCTTCCTTTGTCAAACGACATTCCAATTTGCTTTTGATTTTATTACTGGCTTAGTTTTACATCTGGGATACTTTTCCCATGTGACTGTGACAAAACTAAATTTGTACTACAGAAGCAACTAAACAAAGCTCCTCTTCTTATATTAGAAAAGTACTGCTGAATTGATGGACATTGCATTACTTTACAGCCCAAAAGAAATAATGACTTTGTTGACTCAGAGGAGAGACTTGTCTGGCCCACATTCTGCCATAAGTGGGCAGAAGCAGATAGGGACAGAGGACCAAGCTGAAGAACAAGGCATATTTGTGGTACTGCTTCTTCAGTGGTTTTCTTTAAGGATTTGTGAAGCAAGAATTTTTATTAAAATTATTTAATAGCCCTTGAGGATTTTTTTTTTTTTTTATTTTAGTTTGCTTAGTTGCAGAGCTAAAACCTGATGCAAATACATTCATTTACATTAATTATATCATCAGGGACTGTCAGATTCATTATGAACTGAATATAATTAACTGTGGTTGCCTGTGAGTTGAATTTTGGCTAGTTCTAAGTCTATAAAGAATTTCATTTATGAGTGTGCTAGAGGCTTTCAGATGGGAATGCACTGTATATTAAAACACTCTTCAAAGTTCAAGAGTGACTACCATGGCTTTTAGCAAGTCTCAGGCACAGCTGCTGTCTTACTGAAGCTGCATAGGTCCCAGCTTGTAACTTTCACACGTACGGCAAGTTCTCAGCTCAAGCAAAGCTCACCTGCATGTACTTGGAGAGCATGGCACATACCTGGCTGTACCTTGGAGTCAATAGCTGGCTCTGTGTCAGGCTTCCTGTTATGAAGGCACATATCATTTTCTCTTTGTCTGCACAAGTACCATTCAATGTTATGTTACATCTTAACAGCCAGATTCAGAAGATATTGTATTCTGTATTCTGTGTATGTGTACAATTTTTAGCAGAGCAGGGCTAAATATTAAGAGGAAAAGATGCATAAAGCTGTCTCCCACCTTGAAAAAGTGTATTTTCCTTTCCATCAAATATATATTTAAATGTAAACAGGTACTTCCACTGCAAACAGGAGTTCATCAGGCTAAGTTCCTGAGTACAAACAGACCACAGGATATCCGCTCCTTGCAAAGTTTCAAACAATTTTTATTCCGTTATTTTGGGGAACACCTTAAAGATGGCATTTATCCAAAAAAGGGCTTAAAAAATCATCATCTTCGTTCTCACCTGTTTCCTACAATTCTCTATGACATTTTATGCCCTACTGTCGCTTTTTCTTATTAGGCACTTTTAGTATATAGATAATTGAATTTTATCAGGAAATGTAATATATTCTGTAAGACTTATGCATTCAATGAATACATTCTTAAAAAAGAAAATAAAATTTTCAAGCACTTCCAGCCTAAGAAAGATTTGCACTCGGTGGTTTTGGAAGCTTTTGACCTATGTGCAAATTCTTGATCAACCACCAGACAAATCATTAATAACGAAAAGAATTAAAGGCAGCAAACCAACTGTTTGCTACAGATAGCTTTCCTAGCCCTATCCACAAAAATAACTGATATATTAGATAATATACATAATGCAGATGTAGAGTTGTACAGTAATCCAGCTGCTGATCAATTCTGTTCTATATTACTAATGAGAAAATTAAATCAACTTTCTAAACAAGATGGCATTGCCAGATTTTGTCCATGTCTGTTATTTTGCTCTTGTTAGTACATTATTATTCCATATTAACTTTATCTGCAAATGGATTTTTTTTTTATATACCAATTTCTGACCTATTTAGGTATGTATGTTGCTATTCCTTAATAATGTTAACTTACATTCACTGAGATATATGTAACTACTCACTGCTCTAGTTTCAATTCAGGCAGTACAAGATAACTAATCACTTTCTTTCTTTATTTATTTACTGTCATGATAGCGCACAGTTTATCCAGTTCACTGCCTAATGAAGTTTTCCTCCATCTGATAATGCCTACAAATGCTTGATTGCAATATAACTGACAGAAACTGTGCTTTATAAAGACTAACTAGGATGAAACTCAAAAGATGGCATGGGTGTTTGCATGAAACAGATAAGCAGACCACAGAAATACTTATTTGCAACAGAAGTGGTAACATCTTTTTTCCTACAGTTATATTTCAGGTGACAATAGGGTTTATTTCATAGAGGTAAAACAGATGAATGGGAGTCAGTGTAATGTCTGGTACTAAAGAACCTGAGACTGCACTCTCCCATCTGATGCAACTCTTGTGTTTGAACACAGCCTTTGCACTCTAATGAAGACTGGTGGAAACGAGATTTCAGAATACTTCCTGCATATGAGAATGAGCTATCTTTGCTGCTTTAAAACAAAGAATCAGCCAAGCAGAGTGGTTTGGCACCAAAAATATTACCTCTGTGGAGGGAAGCTCTGAGGTATTTGGGTAGCACAAACTTAAGTTTCCAGGAGACATCTTCTGTCCTCACCAGTGTTTCATCCGCATCTGGTCCCTCTCAAACCTTCCAGGCTACCTAGATTGTTCCCGGGAAGAAGCATTACTCCCATTTGCTCTCCATACTCTACTTTCCTCCCAGGGAAAGGAAAAGGAGGAAGTGGGAAAAAAAAAATGGTGGAAAAGGAATGTTACTCTCATTGCTTGATGACAAAGTTGACTATAACCAAAGCATGAACTTGTGCCACAGGAAAGAGAAACTGGAAGCTGCTTATTGGTTGGTCTCTGTAAAATCAGGCACAACTCTATATATATCTTTAAGTGTAGAAAGCTGAAATACCCCCTAAACTCATCTACACAGAGAATTACTGTACCCCTTTGAAAATGCGGTATTACTTACAGCTTTGCTGTTGTTCTGTGCCTGAACTTTTTGATCATTTATTTTTCTCCTTCAGTGTAAAGCTGTTCTGTCTTGACTCTCAAAAGTCAAAGAAATCAGCAGAAGACTTCTAGATTTAATTTGAAACATTTCTCATTTTGAGTTTCATTGTTCAAATCCTGTGATCTGATTTTCTCATCCCTTTAGACTCTTCACAATCTCAAAGGAAAACCGCTCCCAGGCCACAGGACTACATCATTAATCTTCAAAATCCTGTATCTAGAGATGTTTCATCTGTTGCAAACCTTCAGCTTTGCACAGGTGAGTAATCATCTTTGCCTTAATAAAGTTGATAATACAGTTTGAAATGAAATTTGATTCCTCCCTTTTTGTAAGGAGCAATATATTTGAAAATTAAATCATAGGTCATTTGTTTGACAGCTGCTTCATTATATTAAAGTCACCCTTCCTGTAGTCATGAAAAAAGCAAAATGTGAAATAGTGATATCTTTTAAAAAAGTAAAAAATCACTTGGCAATTGCACAAGAAAATAGCAAACCTAATTTTTTTTTTTTAGGCCATTTTAATAAGCAGATTCTTCCGGAGAAATATCTTTCCCGACAAAAATGAAAGTCTATTCTTGCATTTCATATAGTCTTAAGGAGAGAGTTGCATAAACATAAAGGTAAGTATTTAATAGTAACTATATTTAATATTTCAGTTCCAGTTGATATTGCACAATTCAGACCCTTATAAATAAACTTCTATTCATGGACCCGTAGTTGACTATATAATGAAATAATGGAAATACCTACATCTACACAAACTTCCTTTAATTCTGTCATGGGTTCAGCAGTAGCAGTCATTTTTCTCCTTCTTAGTAGCTGGTGCAGTGCTGTGGTTTTGACTCATGGCCTGAGAACAGCACTGATAACACCAATGTTTTTAGTTGCGGCTTAGTGATGTTTGGTCTGGCCAAGGACTTTCGGAGCCTCATGCTCTGCCAGGGAGGAGGGGGAGCCGGGAGGAA
>JANRGW010042358.1:57586-79970 GCA_024733675.1 Psilopsiagon aymara
AAGTCCAGAGGAGGGCCATGAGGATGATCAGGGGACTGGAGCACCTTCTGTATGAAGATAGGATGAGAAAGTTGGGGTTGTTCAGTTTGGAAAGAGAAGGCTGCGTGGAGACCTCATAGCAGCCTTCCAGTATCTGAAGGGGGCCTACAGGGATTCTGGGAAGGGACTCTTCATTAGGGACTGTAGTGATAGGACAAGGGGTAACGGGTTAAAACTTAAAGAGGGGAAGTTTAGACTGGATATGAGGATGAAATTTTTTACTGTAAGGGTGGTGAGGCACTGGAATGGGTTGGCCAGTGAAGTTGTGAATGCTCCATCTCTGGCGATGTTCAAGGCCAGGTTGGACATAGCCTTGGGTGGCATGGTTTAGTGTGAGGTGTCCTTGCCCATGGCAGGAGGGTTGGAAATAGATGATCCTAAGGTCCTTTCCAACCCTAACTATTCCATGATTCTATGATTATACGAAATAGCTGCAGTAAGCACCATTTCATTAAAGAGATAGTGACTGACATATGTATTTTGCATGTGGTTGCCTAGGCCATTAGTTTGCAACTATGAAAAACATTTGGTAAAATAATCCTTTTGCAAAAGATGAACACATGAATTATCAAGGGATAACACGTTAAATGCAAATATAAACAAATCCTGTTTCTTCCTTTAGCCCGATTTCTTCTTCTTGCCTTTTGGCCTACACAGAACCCTTCTGGTTGGATGCAAAATCCTTTCCTCAAGCCAAGACTCTCAGCAGAGAGATGCCCTTGAAGGGTGATTTCAGTGGACATAATACAGTACACTCTGTATTGTATTATTCAAATACTTATTGAAATACACTGTTACCTGCATAGCCAACTCCTTAAAGCAGTGCTCTAACCAGTAGAAAGGGAAGTAAAACTACCTATCAGAAAATAGCGTGTGTAAGAGTATTGCTGAATAGATCTGAACTGGCCCCAGGATAGTGGTCCATTTAGGATTTAATGTATTGAGCCTACTGAAGTTACCCTGAGATCTCACAGCTTCTGGGCTCAGCACCCAATGTCTTTTACGTGCATATACACCGTCCACTAACTCTTCAAAGGAAAGTAGAAGATAAAACCTTCAAGTAACAAAAAAAACCCAAAGTCTTAGTCTGTTTTAAATGTCTTAAGAATAGGTATTTTTTTCATATAAGATCATCCTTCCTGCAGTAGAAAAGAAAACAGATTTTTAAGAATTATTCCAACATTGACTTTAGCAGGTGTGTCCCAAATTCTTGTACGATTGAAGATATTCCCTTAGCTACATGCTAATAGGATATGAGATTGAGG
Organism: Psilopsiagon aymara; assembly: GCA_024733675.1. NCBI lineage: Eukaryota > Metazoa > Chordata > Aves > Psittaciformes > Psittacidae > Psilopsiagon > Psilopsiagon aymara. The sequence goes on from JANRGW010042358.1 coordinate 58,891, forward strand.
CCATGCAGGTATAAGTATTCAGCTAATATGAGTTTTAACACTTCAAACACCAAAAGCACTAAAGAAGTGATTTGTATATTAGCACAGTTCCACTGAAGGCATTGGAAAGATGCTGAGTTACATCACTCCAGGTTACTGGAAAAGACTATTGTTATTGCAATTCCTATATAAGGGGAATTTGTCTCAACTGTAAAGTATGGTTGTGATGATTCAAACATCTATTTTTAGTAAATGTACATTTTTTTCTTAATGCTTTTAGAGAAAGGAGACAAAAATATGTGCCCATTAGAGCAGGAAAGAAGCTGGCTAGAGAGCACAGTTGTGACACAAAATTCAGTGCTGATCACATATTACAGCAACTTAATGTACTTCTTTTATTGCTTTGATTGTTCCAAATACAACATAGTTTAGGAGTTCTCTGAGATTTAGAATATAAAAAAGCATAATCTTACCATTTAAGGATACTACGTTTGCAAATAGATACATTTTATGCCTCCTTAACATCTTTAAACCTTTCATTTTCTTTCCAGCTGTAAATATTCTATAAAGGCCAAAGAATATAATGTAAACTCAAATTCTCTAACCCAACCTTTTTTACAAGCAATACTTTTTTTTAATGATACATTTAGCTAATACTGTATTACAGATGAGGTCCAACAGATATGACATCCAATATGACATCTGCATTAATATCAAATGAATCCTTTGTGATCAATGTTGTTATCATGAAAACTAAACAAATTAATTAAAGAAATCACTTAAAGTGTTTCTTCTTTCATGTAGTTTTTTAATCCTATTTCGGTATTAATTTTTCTTCTTGGATTCAGAAGATCCATTTGTTTCCATTTGATTGCACTCCTTGAAGAGTGCAGAGTGTGTGTGCACTCTACTCCAATACAGAGCACAGTGAACTGCAGTGTACTCTGATAATGCAGAACACATTATGTGATGGTCATCAAAAATCAGAAGTTACCCATTAATTAGCCACTATTAGAAAGAGTGAAGCACAGTAAAAATGGAAATAGATACTTTTCAAAACTGGAAATTGGTATTCATTATAATCAAAATTAACACCTAATAGCCAAAGACAATTAATTGATATACAGCATTTTTAATGATTTTACTTGGCTTGTTCCTAGATCTTGGAACAGATAGGCTATCTTACTATGGCAACAGCTGCAGGACATATCGCTTTATCTGTGAAATCAAAACTTTTCAAACTGGGGTAATATTTATTATATTTTGGGGCTTAGGGCCACACATCAGAGAAGCAGAAGTAATCTGTAAAGAGCTATGAAGATGACCATGTCTCTGAGAACACCTAGCATGGCTTTGACATTGTTAATTTACAGACTTAAGGTAACGCAAGTCACCAAAATACAGTGAACAATAGCAACAATATCAACCACTGGCTGAAAGTTGCAGATCCATCATAGGTGCTACACAGATGCTACAGAGCTACACAGCTGATTTAGAGAATAAGAAAAGTCCATTGATCTAAAAATGTGCATAGTTCCGTAAATTTTGCCCAACGTAAAAACCTCGTCTTTGAGAGATAAGGTTAACTAATGTGACTTGCAACCAAAGCAATTTTTATGTTATTTTATTAACCTGTTGTGATTGTTATTTCAGACGGCCAAAGAGCAAGTACTGAGTTCCATATCAGTCATCAAGGTATCAGCATGTGATTTTGCATTGGAATGAAAATTAAAAGTATTTTTTGTTATTGCTGGGCACTTGGTCTGAGCTTTTCCTTTTTTTACCCTATTTAAAAAAGTAATGATTAAATGGGTAACTTCTGAAGTAAATTCACATCTCTTCATAGGAGAAAGCTATTAGATCACAGCTTCTCTAATTTCAGGAGTATATTTTTTTATCAGTGGAGGCACTGGGTTGAGTGTTAAAGTTGTTACTACGCTTCAAAGCATTTTGAGATCAGATTCTCCTAATTCAATAGTAAGAGCATTAAACATATATGTACCTCAGGTCAGTATGTATCATCAGGTATGGAACCTGTGAAAGAAATAGTATAGGATCAAATCCTTTGGAGGGAGGTTTCAATAAAACACGAAGACTCTTTGCGAAGCATTTCGGCATTAACTATTAGCAGCACATCAGCAAAAAGTTTTTTTCAGATGTGAAGTGTTTCAGCACTGCCTTATTTCAATCAAAATTGAAATATTGCTGAAGTTTCAGGCAAATTTAATTCTTATGTAATATTTGCATTTGATTTTCATAAAAGAGAATATAAAATAGCAGATCAATAAAAAGCATGACAGTGAGAAAAGGGTAATCAGGAGATCACTGTCATACAGGTGCAGTCTTTGATAAATAAGTATAAATATTATTGCTTTAATGAAGTTATGATATTCCATGCTTTAAGACAGGCTAGTCTGAAACACCTTTTCTTTTTCTCTTACCAGACTGCCCATGACACCAGTGTGTCTAACATTTTCACTTGTGATAAAATAGTATTATAAATTACAATGAACGCAAAAAAAAAAAAAATCTCTGTAAACTACACTAATATAATCTATCTTATTAAATTCTTTTAGGGATACATCTAAACCCAACTCTTATGAGTTAGAACAGTGAGTGTCATTCCAGGGTTTCCTAAACCCACCTAAGTAAACTTTTTTTCTGCGAGGAAAATATACTTATTTAGTTCATTTCTCCAGCAGAATTTTCTTGAACACCCCTATTACTTCAGATGTCCAAGAATGCTGAAATAACCCAAAGGCTCCTGAAGTTGCCCATTACTGAGTCATTCCTTGAAGGAATAGTAACTTCATCATAGATCATAGCTTAAACTCAATTTTCCACAACATGATAGTTTATAAAATTCTGGTATGTGCTATAACATTTGTTGTTGATTCACACTTAGCCTGAGGCAGAAAGTCTGCTGCCTTAGAGGGGAAAATTATATTTCCTTGTATGAGAAGAGTAGATGACAACTGTAAAAGCAGGCACTAGCACTTTGATTTCAAGAATATTATTTGCTGTTATCTAAATATTCTGCAGATCATGAATCTGCTGGACTATTAGGTAACTTAATATTCTATGGTACATCCATACAGAGCAGTAACATCTCCATTCTATTTGCTGCAGTATGCGCATAAGCAACAAATACTGGATTACATGCTGGTCTCATACATACCAATATAATTCCAGAAAAACAGTTCAAATCAGTGAAGCGATTTCCCTGAAATTAATCAGGTTGGACCCATTTGTGAGGGCAGAGAATTTAGCTCTACCATGGCCTTTTCCAGTGTCCTTTCAGCTCCAGAAATCTGTTACTGATTATGTGCAGCGAAAGAGGACATAAAAGGAAAGCACTATCATGGTGTTAAGCCTTAAACAAGCCCAAAGAGTGGTTAAGGCTACATTGACTTTATTGAGTACACAGAAAAAAGGGGCCTAGGAAACTATCAATACTTTTTGTATGCATGCTGCTGTGTGAGAAATAATGTGGTATGGAAATGTTCAAGCTTGTTTCAATCATCTTGTCTTCTTTTCAGGTTGAGAAATGTAGGGTCTAAGATGTACGTTGACAGGTTCTAAAACAGGTGATATGAATCTCATTCTAAGATTTCAGCTAAAATATTAATGTCTGAAACAATGAAGACTGATTGCATGAATTTGTGCTAAGAAAAATTCAATCTCCAGAGAAGGATTCATCCTGTGTTAGTGTGAAGAAATCTCTTCACATGTTGCAGCATATCAGAGATGTGCCAGAGGGCTGGCAGATATGATCAGGGACCTATGAGAGACTCATGCTGCTGTAAAGAATCAGCTGAGAAGGAAGGAAAGTATACCAGGGCATTTAACCTGCTATTAATTGTTTCAATATGGGCAATTGAAACCCTACCTCTGTTGACTGAGTTTTATACATTTGATATTTTTTGCACAAAGGTAATTTTGATTTGATTTTTGACATGGTAGTGTTCAGAGAAAGTTTAGCTTTACTGAAATCAGCTTTTTTTTGACAAGTTAATATTCTTGAGTGACTACTTCTAAAGCATAAAATAGGGTGATATTACAATGTTTGCTAAGTAGCTATAAGCTACATTTCACATTGCCTACTAGATTCAAAGCTATTTGAGAAAGATCATATCTAAAAAAACACACTTTCTTTGTTTTCTGATTTTGCATAGGAGTTTTATAAATATAAACTGTCTGACAGGGTGGGTAGAAACCTCCTAGGAATGATCCAGACATCTCAGTGTTGTAAACTCTTAATTCCTACAGTGATTCTAAACTTTATTCCCTAATCTGAATTTAACCTTTTGGATTTGAGCGCTATCTTTTTAGGTCTCATCTAGGTTGTGAAGCAAAATGTCTCTGTGTGCAAAGCCTATTTGAGCAATTGTGTTTCACATTGTTACTTTCCTTGTTAAGTATGAATCTGAATAATGCATGGCATAAAATTACAGGATAGTCAATTTGAATTGAGCTAGTATGGTATGTCTCCATATTTTGAATCTTCTGACTTGTGCATGCTTGATTACTCAACTAAAAGTTACATTAATGTTTATTTCCATTTAATATTAAAGAGTTTGTCCTCCAAATCCTATAATCATGTCTTTATAGCCAAAATGAAACTGGCAAATGCTGTTCAGTATATTTATACAAATTCAAATAGATTCATTGGAATTATATACTGGTTAAATTCCATGTGTTAAAAATAACTATCAGAGCAGTAGGTATATCTCTGCATGCTCAAAAAATGCCTTTGGATTTAATATTTCATGTAGAAAGCTTAGGTGAAAAAAAGCGATAATCAATATGATTAAGGAAAATTAGCATTAAGAAATAGCTCAATAAGATTGTTTCTCCCAATATAAGCAGGAGACATGTTTTTTGGACTCAAAAACTGATTTCTGGTAACTTCTTGGGGTCAACAGAGCATTCTCTGAGTATATGTAAGCCTTTATAATATAGGCTCAAGGTCTATTTTAGGATTCTTTCAGGTCTTTTCAGTGTTGAGAATAAGAAGTACAGATTTTCTTTAAAATTTTTCATTTTGCATTTGTTATAGTCTCTCTCAGCAGTCAGGGATCCTAATATAAAACCATTTCTGAAGAATGAAAGAACTAATAAAGCAAAAGATGGATTTTCCTAGCCATAAAGAAAGAAATCTAAATAGCTGCACACATTTTAATCATCCGTTTGCAAATTAAATCTATCAACTGAAGGAGTTAGGTCTTTTGTCCCTGGAGAAGAGAAAGATAATTGAGGGGGACCTCACCACAGTTTTCCAGTCCAATACTTACAGAACAGCTACAAAGAGATGGAGGAACCACATGGAGAATGCAAGGAGCAATAGGTACAAGTTGCACCAGGAGATTTTCATCTTGATGTAAAAAAGATTTTTTTTTTATAGTAAGAACAAACATTCACTGGAACAACACGCTCAGGGATGTGGTAGGGTCCCCATCACCAGTGGTTTTCAAGATGCATCTGGGCAGGGTAACCAGATAATCTAATCTGGACTCTTTCCCATGAAGGATTTGCCCAGATGATCTTTCAAGGTCCCTTCCAAACTCAGCTGATCTATGGCTGCATGATTTTGTGAATTGACATGATCAGAAAGCATTTTGAAACAAGATGAACTCTAATGGGAAAACTCATAGACAAACACTAGAAGGGTCCCAGGGAGGAGAGCCTGTTTTGTAAGGAGGTTAAAATATGTTCATTTATCTAGCCTAGAAAGAGGCCTAAATGAGGTATAACTGCTGGTTTTAAACAGGTAAAAGAAGGTAAATTCTGGAAGAGTGATATTTAAACAAACAGATAATTGTGGTGTAAAAGCAAATGAGTGTAGACTATCCTGGATACATTTACGCTAAGAGCTTTAGGAGAGTTTTTAACTGTAGAATTCATTCTTTTCTTCATATTCCAGTAGCAACCAGAAGAGTGGATAAGTTTACAGGCGAACAGTAACAGCAATAAATGAGCAGTCAAGTGTATAGTGAGAATATGTGTCATCAGAGGTCAGGTAAATGCAGGTGTTATAAATCAATCCCCATAATTGTGCAAGTAAATAAGACAATCAAACTTTCAAAATTCCAACATAAATTTGCTTTGCTCTCTGCATCTGGCTTTTAGTTCATGAAAATTTATGTCCAGGAAGCAGGATTTTCTCCTTTTTTTTTTTTTTTTTAATAGGACTTCCTATTTTTGTTCCCTGAAGGTCATCATGAGGCAGTGCACAGTGGCTACAAGGCAGGAAAGTGCCAGTTTGAGCTGCCTACATGGTGAAGGGGTTCATCTTTACCAATATACCTCAGAAAGTCTGGGCAGGGGAATGGTGAGGGAAATGAATACATACTACAGGAAACTCATCTACATTCCCCAAACAACAGTTTCAGAAAGACTATAGGGATGGTGGGAAGGGACTCTTCATTAGGGACTGTAGTGAGAGGACAAGGGGTAATTGGTTTAAACTTAAACAGGGAAGGTTTAGATTGGATATGAGGAAGAAATTCTTAACTGTGAGGGTGGTGAGGCACTGGAATGGGTTGCCAAGGGAAGTTATGAATGCTCCATCACTGGCAGTGTTCAAGGCCGGGTTGGACATAGCCTTGGGTGGAATGAATTAGTGTGAGGTGTCTCTGCCCGTGGCAGGAGGGTTGGAACTAGATGATCTTAAGGTCTTTTCCAGCCCTAACTATTCTATATGATTCTACCATCCTATGATTTCTACACTTGCAGCACCATTCTACAGCCATTCACTTTCTGGATGGAGGTTGAGTGGTGTATGACCAGCCCAAATCTGCCTGTTAAGTGTCCTGAAGCCCAGCACTTCACAGAGACATCTGGGGAGTGGAATAGTAGACCCCAGGATATGCAGCGGAACAGCAACAAAGAAAGAAGTAACAGAAGAGGAGGCGACACTACTTCCATCAGGAAGCACCCTACTCAGTTCCTCAGCCTGCGCAATACTTGTCATTTAATAACAGCTGATTGCACCATGTCATTACAGCCTGTTTTAAACTTGTGAGTGTTTATACCCTGGGAGTCATGAAAAGAAAAAGGCTTCAAGCACAGTAGGGTCTCAGTGCAAGAAAAATTCATTCAAGAAACTCTCAGGATACAAAGAGTTTCCCATTTTATAAGGTGAAAAACAATGTAGAGAGTGTGAATGTTAACCCACACGTAAAAGATTCTCTTTTTATATTATCAGTGATGCAAGTTTTGACCTTCCACTCATCATTCCAGACTTCTAGATAGGGCAGAACAGAGTGTCTATGGCTGGGAGGGTGAAAGAATGGGAAGCATTCAAGGCAAGGCACATTTTTCATTGTGTGTGATGGGTAAAGAAAATGCTCCTTTTTACCAAAACTATATTTCAATACCATTACTACCTTTGTTATCAAATACAATATTTTTGTGCTTTTATTACAAACTTGAGTTTTGGCTCACTTTCTGCTGAAAGACTCACAGTTCTTTCAGGGAAATAAAGGTGATTCTAATTTAAATTCTGCTTGCACAAAGCTCTTTTCATTACAAACCCAGAAGCCAAACACAACGTATTGTCATGGTTTAACCCCAGCTGACAACTAAGCCCCACAGAGCCATTCACTTGCTCTCCCCCCTGCTGGGAAGGAGGAGAGAGTCAGAGAATAAAAATGAGAAAACTCCTGTGATAAGACAGAGACAGTTTAACAGGTAAAACAAAAGCCATGCAGGAAGCACAGCAAAACAAAGAATTCATTCACTCATTCCCATGGTCAGGCAGGTGTTTAACCATTCCCAGAACAGCAGAGCTCCATTACAGGTGATAGTTACTTGGAAAGACAAAAGCCAGAACTCTAAATGTCCCTGCTTCCTTCTTCTTCCCCCAGCTTTATACACTGAGCATGACATTACATGGTGTGGGATATCCCTTCGGTCAGTTGGGGTCAGCTGTCCTGGCTATGTCCCCTTCCAGCTTTTTGTGTACCCCCAGCCTACTCCCTCGTGGGGAGGTGTGAGGAGCCAGAAAAGGCCTCTACTCCATGTAAGTGCTGCTCAGCTGTAACTATAAAATCCCTGCAGTATGAAACTCTGTATCTCTGGTATCATATGAGAAATATATTCTTTTTTTCATGTAAAACCCCTAAATCTCTGCCAAAATAACTTACTGCCATATATTAGTAAGAAAATTTCACAGAGAGAAATTGTGTACAGGTAATCTAGGGGATTAGGAGTGACAGAGCATCAGTCATTATTTGAAGCCTTTACATATGGAAAATTAGTGGAGATGTTAATAAGGTGTTTATGACTATTGTAAGGTTCACAGAGGTGAGCAGGGAACATGAGCATGAGCAGAGATATGAATTCTGAACCATGATGAGAGTCTTTTGTTTGGGTTTTTTAAATTTTTTTTTTATTTTTTCACAGTCAAAAAGAAAAATTGTCAAATATTATTGGCAATCAATAATAAGTAAAATTGCATGCTTAGCTTAGGGAAATCAGAAATATAGAATGACACATTGCAAGGAGATATATCAGTAAAGGTAGGGGCAGCTTGGAGAGATTGTTTTGCTTTTCATCAGCTCAAGTCTGTTTTCAGATCTAATACCTCTCTGTGCCTGTGGAGCTAGTGGCAGGTACTGCAGCAAGATACCATAGCAGCTAGTTCACATTAATGTTTAAGAATCCATTGCATATTTCTGTTGTGTACAGAAACATCAATATATGTGCAATAGGGAGTTTTAACAGAAGTGAGATGCGTATATGTGCATGCTATAGGCACAGATAAAGGCCATTTACTGAGGATTTGTTCTGGGTTTTTTCTCTTAAAGTTTGCAGTCATAACTTAGGATGCAGTCATTAATTACATCTGTTTTAAACAACCTGTAATCTTTCTTCACTGTCAGTCAATAAGAGTGAGAAGTGGCCTGCATATATAAGTAGCCATTGCTTGTGAAAATTTGAGATTCAAATGACAGAAGACTGAATTCTGTCTCTGAATTCCCTACATCACAAAAACTCCAAAAAGAGGACTTCTCTTACATATAATATAGATAATAGAAGCTTGGAGTTATTTTTCTTTTTTAAGTTACTAATTGGAAATTTAATTTATCTGTCACACTTAACCATAAAAATTTTGTACAGGCATCAAAAGACTACACAGGACATAGGTGTATGGTCTCTTCCTTTGCCTGAGGGATAAAAGTCATACAGAGGGAGCTGAACAAACTCAAGACAGGAGCCCTTCTGAACAACATGAAGTTGAACAAGGTCTAGTGCAACGTCCTCCACATGGGCTGGAGCAATTCCTGGTATCAATACAGGCTGGGGGGATGAAGGGATTGAGTAGCCCCACAGAGAAGGACTTGGGGGAACTTGTGGACAAAAGGCTAGACATGACCTGGCAATGTGTGCTCACAGACAGAAAGACAAAGGTGTCCTGGGCTGCATCAGAAAAATTGTGACCAGCATGTCAAAGAAGGTGACTCTCGCCTTTTACTCTACTCCTGTAAGATCCCATCTAGAGTAATGTGTTCAGCTGTGGGGTCCCAACATCAGAAGGACATGGAGCTGTTGGCAAGTCCAGAGGAGCCTATGAAGGTGATCAGAGAGGACTGGAGTGGCTCTCCTATGGAGACAGGCTGAGAAAGTTGGTATTATTCATCTTGAGTAAGGGAAGGCTCTGGGAAGGCCTTATAGAGGACTTTCAGTATATACAGGGGGCTTATAGTAAAGACAGGGGTAAACATTATAGCAGGGCTTTTGCAATGAGACAAGGTATAATGGTTTTGTACTAAAAGGTGGTAGATTTAGACCACATATAAGGGAGAATTTTTTTACAATTAGGGTGGTGAAACGCTGAAACATGTTGCCCAGAGAAATGGTACACGTGTCATACCTAGAGACGTTCAAGGTCAGGTTGGAAGAGCCTCTGAGCAACCTCATCTAACTGAAGATGCCCCTGCATATTGCAGCGGGGTTGGACTACGTGACTTTTAAAGGTTCTTTTCAACCTAAACTATTCTGTGATCCCATAATTTTACTTTTCCTTGTTCTAGCTTTATTATTTCCTCAAGTGGCTGATAAAACAAGTGTTAGTCTCTTAGCACAGCTTTATAAAAGGAACAACATAATTCACAAAACCCCAAATTTGCTATGAAAGAAAATTACAGATTCATAAGATTCATTACATTAGAAAGAAAACTCACAGTGTTGTGGGTATTTGGGGTTTCCTCATAGACAGCAGCACCGTTTGCATTTTACATAATAGCTGTTTAAAGATTTATAAATTATTCAGGCAAGATTCTTATCTCCTGTTTGTTTCAAATGAGAAATATCAAGTTTAGTTAGGGGAGATGTTGCAGCTTGAAAAAATTCTATGTAATATTTATTTATAAAGGTTAAATGAACTGTCAAAAAATGCTTAGTCAGGGATGTCTTGTAGAAAGTAATTTTCAGAGACCATGTTTAAGAAAATATTGATTCCTATCACAACATACAGTATAAAGCAGATTTATTCCCTTACTGATATTTTTAAAAAAACTTCTCTGGATGTGGATTAAAACAGTGAATAATAAAATAAAATGCTCTACAAGCTTCTCGTAGTTTCTATTGCCCTAGTCATTAAAGCACTCATCTGTCTCTACCTGATTAAAGCAGCTGCTTCTGCACCGTAGGTGACTTTTGGCTTGCAAAACACCTGTAAACAAATCTGTCAGAGAGACAGCAATTCAGAGAGGTTACAAAGCTTCCCATTTTTAAACTACCAGGGTTTAAAATGGTCCCATCTACATCTACAACAGGGCATCTTAAGGCCACAGCCATAATGTCACTGCACTTGCAGAGACAGAGAGCAGCTGTGATGTTGTTTGCAATCTTGCACTTCCGTTTTGTTTTTTCTGATTGAGAATAGAAGACCCTCTTCCATGGACTATTTGCACACAGTAATAGCTCTTTGTGCAACAGCTACTTGGTATTACTTGATATTTGCTCTGAGATCATTATGTATTTGACCCTTACAGCCTAACAGCCAAATCAAGGCGGCCATTCTTACCAGTGTCCATACTACAAAATTCCACAAGGCTGCATATCTCTCCAGGCTTGGCAGGAGCTTGCAGTATGTGAACAACTCTATTTGAAGACCGAATTTAATTTAACAGCTATGAAATTCTATTTGAGGACTAAATAAATTTAATACCTATGAAACCTCTTCACTCAACTGGTCATAGAAAAATCAAGCAAACAGCACAACACTAATAAAACCCTCACAGTACCTCCTCCCCCCTAACAAATAGAATCAGATACTTCAAACCTTAAATCTGGACTAGTATATTATTTTTATTTTTATTTTTTGCTGTGCTTGTTGTGACCTTTAAAGCTTTCCTAACCATTCCTGTGGCTTTAGATACGCTAGAAATCTCTTAGGCTAATTAAGCTAGTTCTTATCAGAAATTATAGTAAATGGACAGCTAGCCACAATACTAATCTCCCAACATGCAGCTTAAGCTTTGTACCTAAAAGTCAATCATATTTGCAAGCAGCCTGAAATATTATACATACTGCAGTCTAGTGTTAAGTACCCTCCCATATCTAGCTTTTGAATTTTTATCTCAGGACTCACTCTGTCATGTATTTCATTTTGCAAACAGCCCCATAGATTTCCACAGAATATATGGTGCAGTTATGGATGTATCACCTGAAGCAAGTTTGTCTTTGGGCCCTATAGTAAGCCCCACAACATAAGCAGTACAGTAAATTTAGAGTGTTGATGATGTTCATTGCATCCACAGAGTACCATACAACGTGCCATTGCTCGAGCAAAGATGACTGACTTAGGTTTTGTGCAAGGAAGGACAGTCTAATTTTAATACCCATATTCAGACTGCATACCTTACATAAACATTATCTTGCTCCTTTTCACTTTTTTGCTTCACCTGCAACTGTGTCATGGCCAGAGAAGTCTAAATCTTCTCATATTTTCGCAGTAAGATTTAGTTTCTCCAGATAAAAGGCCATTCAACTTGATAAACTCGACTGGTGTGTAGAACACAGCATGTTGTGTGTGTGTTTTGTTCTGTTTTCTCATTTTGTCAGCAATAAAAAAAAAATATAAATGTGCAATGACTGTTCTGTGAGATCTGGTTTAGTTTGCTTTAATTTCCTTTCTAAATAGTTGTGTTCATAGGAGAAATCTCCACCCTGAGGTACACAGAGTAGAAAAATCCCAAAGGTACCTTTTCCATTCTGCGTGGAATCAAAAAATTGCAAGTACTCAAAGCACTGCTTCTGAAGCTCTGGTGCAGAAAGAATCACAGGGCTTGCTGAATCTCACAGCAAAACCTGCTGTCTCAGCAAACGATTACTGTAGATGTGCTTACAAACTGACACTAGTGATAATGTCAGCGTGCAGCTGGGATTTTAAATGGAACCTGCTGCTCCACACCAGCTTATTCAAGCAGATTCATGGGCAGGAGAAAAGCAGGCAGAGGGGCAGAAAGGAGAGTGTATGTATGTGTGTATTTATATATAGAAGCAAAGTCATACATTTAGAAAAGAAATGTACAGGAAGGTGAACAGGGTAAAAGGATACCACCTGCCACTCAGCAGGGGATTTGGGACATGAGGAAATCAGCACAATGCCAGCAGGAGGCTAGTAACGGTCAGCCAACATGTGGCCATGCCAGCAGGCAGCAAACACCTGGCCATTTCTTTGTGAACCAGTCAGCAGGAGACTGGTGCAAAGCTAAGAGCAGGTGGATGGGGCAGTAGCCAGTCTGGGTACCTGGCACTTGCTCAGAGGTCAGCTTGTCAAGAGCCCACACTACACAGGCCCATGGAAAGGGCTGTTTGCTTTTTCTCAGCTGTCTTACAATTGCTCACATTGTTTAATGGGAAAGATGAAACTTAGCTTCTCCAAAGTACCATTGATGGTGAAGGGGAAACCTGTGTCACAGTCTTATAAATTTCCCTATAGTCATTTTCAGAAAGGTCTTTAGAAGTAAGTGTACGTGATGCTCATCACGTACTAAAGGACTGTCCTAGTTCAAGCATCTCTTGAGCAATACTGGAATGAAATTTCCTTATTCACATTGCCCAGTTGTCAAACAATTCTGATTTTGAGCACCATGGTCTGTATTTAGATCTTCAGGCAAGGAAAGCTAACACATTACCCAGTATAAAATTAGCCATAGCAGTAATAATGTTGCAAACATCCTCCAGTGAGCACTACAGCAATGAGATAATTTTTCTAATCTCCAGAGTTAAAAAACAGGCATTATGGAACAGCTGATGGCATTCAGTATAGCTCCGAATACTTTAAGGAACTACACAGGCTAGCACTATCTAGAAACTGGATTTGTATGTCCATCCTTATCGTGATGAGTCCTACAGAACATGACAAACAGAGAAAAGCATCAAGTACTGTTGCTGTAGTATCAGACTCCACACTGTGAAAGGGGTTCTATGGAACCAGTGTACAAATAAAAAGGATTTGAGGTTGCACAGCTCATTAAGCTCTTTTAATGAAAATCATATTTTTTTCTATGCATTTTAGAGACTTCAGTCTTTCCCCAAAGAGTTAACCGTGCAGCTGACCCATTCAATTAAAAAATCTTTCACTTATTTGAGTCATCTGGGATAAAATTCGACATACATAAAATTAAATCAGAGAGCTTTCTTTGGAGAGAACAGAGAAACCTCTATACTGATCAGAATATGGTTTTGTGGCTTCATTCTTTCTTCCTCTTTTCATTGCTGATACACACTACAGAATGTATTTGCTGCATGAGAATAACCTCTTTGCTCCCTGACAATGACATGCTGCAGAGACTAGCATGTTCCTTGGGTGTATAAGCAGGTGCATATTAAATAGGAAAAAAGAAGTGGTGTTAACTCTGACCACTGCATTGGTGGAATTCCACAGATAAATCTTCTGTTTGCATTTTAAACAAAGATTTTTTTTTTTTTTTAATAAATAATTAAAAAAAAAAAAAGAAAAAAGAAAAACATTTGTAAGTATAACCCAGCACAGTGATTTAATGGAAATATACAAGTCTGAAAAAGAAGAATACTCAAGGAAAATCACAGGGAAAAATAAAATCAAACATGGTACTTTGAAAGAAAAGTGCTAATAAATATGTTACTAGTGGTATTTGTACCAGAAACAGCTGCTGAAATGCTAAAATAATGTGTTCCTCTCAAAGTTGGGTTACATAAACAGCAAACCAAAAATAGCTTATTTAATGGATAGCATATTATCAGAACTCTACAAAATATAGAATCCAGAGAAAAGTATGAAACACATTAAGAAGCAGTCTGCAGGTAATGAGTATAATATATAATCATAGAGGGCAAGAGTTAAGATCATGTAAGCAACCTCGGCTGTTAATTTCTTGAGTGGAGTGCTTAGCTTTTCAACCTTCGTATTTTCTTCATTAAGACATACTAAGAAATTATCATAGAATCATAGAATAGTTAGGGTTGGAAAGGACCTTAAGATCCTCAAGTTCCAGCTCCACTGCCATGGAGGGGAGGACCTCTACACTGTGTCACCCAAGGCTATGTCCAACCCGGCCTAGAACACCACCAGGGATGGGGCATTCACAACTTCCTTGGGCAACCCATTCCAGTGCCTCACCACCCTTACAGTAAAAAAGTTGCTCTTTATATCCAATCTAAACTTCCCCTGTTTAAGTTTTAACCTGTTGCCACTTGTCCTATCACTACAGTCCTCAATGAAGAGTCCTTCCCCAGCATCCTTATAGGCTCCCTTCAGATACTGGAAGGCTGCTATGAGGTCTCCTTTATAGTGTTCAGAGACTCAGACACCATGGAAACAGACTGAAACTGTAGGAGTGGTTGTAATATTAGGCTAATCAGTGAGTTGTGGAACAAAGTTACTAATCAACATTTATCCCTCCCAGTTCAGTCTCACACTGCGACTTGGCATTATTTGTGTTGTGATATTTGTGTGTATTCTTATTGTAAACCTGTATAAGTTCCCATTTGCCAGTACATGCACTTTCTGTATACAGTATATGTACTCTCAGAAAATGCATACTGTGTAAATATACTCATACACTACTACTTACTGAAAATTAAATTGTCAATGAACTGTTTCTCATTAGAATGTTTCTCTTTGCTCCAGAGGAAATGCAGTAGTTATGTGCACTTGTTTATCAGCACAGTTCCTCCTTTTTGATCTTATGGCTATTTGCATTATGTGTTCCTTCCGAGTGTCCCAGATCTCCAGCTCAACATTATGATATATTATTAATAATATACCTTCCTCACTGAAATTCTCTGCAAAACTGAGAAACTGTTTTTGTTGGAACTTTCAGAGAAGAAAGGAAGAGGTTTTAAGTGTGAGTTGTCTAGAGTCTGTTATCCTATAAATCCTCAGGTTGAAGTTTAAGCAAGAAAATCACTTCAACTAACTGTATTGGCTCAAAAAAAATATGTAAGTGCTACGTGGTGTAGCTATGCTCAAGGTGTGTTAGATTAAATCATAGAATAGTTTATGTTGGAAAAGACCTTTGTGATCACCAGTCCAACCATTAATCTAGCATTACTGAGTCCACCACTACACCATGTCCCTAAGCATCACACCTGTGCATCTTTTAAATACTCCCAGTGATGGTGACTTCCCCAGGCAGCCTGTTTCAGTGCTTAGGCAGCCTGTTCCAATGCTTCTGATGCAGAAAATACCTTTTAATTTGCATTTTTGTAGTGGCAAGGATATTAGAAACTCTACTTCAAACATGGGACATAAGAAAAGACCAAAAAATATAATTTTCACATAAAAAAAAATCCTGTAATGTTATCGGTCCAGAGAGCATATAAGAACTTTATTCTGAAACTATTTTTAAATTCAGTTTCCAATCAAATTTGTACTATGACTAATGAAGAGGAAGCAGTTGCTATTTTGTTGTTGTCAAGAGACTGTAGTTTTCAAAGGAGTGGTGTTGTCAACAAAGTGGGCAAAACCTAATTTTTTTTACAATAGCAATCACCTTTAGCAATAGATGCTTGTTTTCCACTGAAATCTTTTATAATATTTTCACACATCTTGTGCAGCAAAGCTTATTCCTAGTGAGAATATTCCCACAAGAATTCAACTTAGTGAATTGACCCAACCCTAAAACTTTCTCTTAGCTTGGCAATTAATGAAAATGGCACATTGTCAAAATAGTTGAATCGAACAATGTATTTATAGGAATTTGGAGAGGAAGAGGAGACTTTTTTGCTGCCCTTCTAAAGTAAAACTCGGCAGACTGCGATTCATTTCAAGAAGTTGAGAAAAGAGGCACCTTCTCCTTTTAGGGAATGTCTGTGCTTATGCACACATGTACATGTACATACACAGCTTCCATGATAGATAGACACTAGGGTTTTCTTATGACATGATTATGTCTGAAACTTCAAGACAAATATCTAGGTAGTTATTTGTTTTGGCAGAGGAAAAGGTGGGGGGATTTTTTTGTAGTTTTGCTGTGTCATTGAAAAGAATTCTCTCTGAGAGGGAAAAAAAAATCCTTTATTTATGTAAGGAAAATGTAACAAAGTTGAGTACATCCATACTAAAATATCGTGAATGCAAAGCTAATCTGTGTGAAACATCAGGAAGATATTTGTGCAATCCCTATTAGCATATAAACACAGATCGTAGTAACACACATTAGCAGCTTTCCAAACAGGATGAAACACCATTTGGAAATGAAAAACATCATTTAAAGGTTTTCCAGGTATGATAATGATAGTTTTTTCTTAACACTGAATATTCATGATGCATTATAAAACTAATGATAAACATAAAAACTGATGCAAATGTTTGACTAATCTGTTCTTATTTGTTTGGAAGAGCTGTAGTAGTTGCCTGGTTTGTAAATTAAACATCTGCTATGGGAATAAACAAAAACATAACTGAGCATATACAAATAAATTGAATTCAGGTTAGTTCCATAAATTTTATTATATGGGCTCATCAATTTTATTACACCTGAGTGCTGCATTACTACAGAAGGCAGTACCTAATTTTCCTTTAGGTACCCTATTTGTAACACTATTTTTTTTCCTCTAGTTTCAATAAAGTATTGCTCTTATGTAAAGGTTTTGGATTGTATTTTTCTTTTTTTCTTTCCTTCTCTAAAAGATGGCCGATAAAACAGCTGACTTAAGTAAATATGGCTGTTATGTTTGTTTATTCACAAACTGTTACCCAGAACCAACAAAATGAAGAAAAGAATACTTGCTCAACAGCCCATTTCAGACATGATATGATCTTTCATATACATAAAAAATTCAGCATTTGGGGTAGTCTTATTTGGTACCTGCCAGACTTCAAAAGGCAAAATACTGGGACAAAGGCCAGGCAGAAAGACTTTTTTTACCATCAAAACAACAGAGACCAAAGTGAAGTCTTTTTGAAGTTTTGGTAGTTTTTTTTATTAATTTTGTTTGTTTGTTTGTTTGTTTTGTGGATTTTATTTTGTTTTGTTTTGTTTTTTTTATGGGGTTGTTTTGGGTTTTTTTTCCCTGTTGTGCTTCTGTGTTTCTTTTTCTGTTTGGTTAGTGTCTGGTTTGTTTTGTTTTGGTTTGGTTTGGTTTGGTTTGGTTTGGTTTGGTTTGGAGTAAGGGGTGTTGTAAGTAAAAGGAGAAGTGCCTTGGAGCAATATATTTTTCAACATTAGGCTGTTAAATGTGGCATAAAATAAGGAGCTAGTTTTGGATTGCAACTATTATTATTTAGTACATGAGCAGCAGAGGCAGAAGACCTGCTTCCTTGATACTTCTTTTTGTTGCAAATTCCAGAGCAGGAAGTCATCATGGCTGCCTGTTGCATGGGTGCACTGATCAAATAGGGTATCCTGCTACCCTAACAGTTACGGTTGGGGTGCAAAAGTTGGAAACATTCCTACTTGAACACTGAAAATTTCAGGGCTACATTCCCACAGAAAGCAAAGTTTAGTGTAAGAGTAAATAGCTGATTTCTGTCTGGATTTTTCACTCTGCATTAAGCATTGTGAAGCTCCATAAGCATGAACTTGAATCAAATATCTCAGAAAACCTATTTCTCTGCTTCAGAAGGATTTTCCACGTTGTTTATGACTGTGCTTGAGTGCCTTACACCTTTGATGTAACCTAATCTTGGAACACCAATATCTTCAGCTTTTGCTTTTCAGTGAGGGAATTCCTCACCAAATTTGATGTATAGCAAGGAAATTTCAGAGGAATTCACAAAAATTGCCTTCAGAAAGGTGGACTTGAAACACAGCACAGAAGCTACTGTCACAGACTGAAATCTGAAAAGAAGTTCAACTCAGGGAGGATGAGTTGGAATAATCATTTCCCCAGTCACAGGCACATGTCCTGGAGGTAAGCATAAAGATTTGAAAGTCAAAGACAGTTCAGCCTTTCCTCCTGTTGATTCATTCAGACTCATAGGAACAAGTGAGCTGCATAGGTGGGCCTCTGCCCCAAACCCTACACTATGATGTGGTGTGGAATTGTGTCACTATGTTCAGGAAGGCACTCAACATTGAGTAGAGTAGCAAAGCAAACTGCCTTTTAGGAGCTAATGGCAAAAATGCCATTGGCTTCTGAAGCCAGACTCCTGCATCCTGCCTTTCTAGTATTTTGTTAATGGTTGTTAATTACGTGTCACGTGAAGGAAGGATCTGAGCCTACTGATTTCAAATGTACTTAGGGAATGAAAAAACTGCTTTAGTTTTTTAATTGTATATACCCTCTGATCCGACATGAGTTGTTTTGGGTTTTTTTTCCTGAAATTTTAGGAAAAAGAGGCCAAACTCCAGCAAAACAATCAATCCTTACAGAGCCTGAAAAAGTCATCAAATCACTGTTGGACAGCAGAAATGTCAGAAATATGCAGTTGCCTGTGAATGCTAAAATAATCTTTTCTGAGTGTGAAACTTAGTGGCAGAAATTCAAATCAACATATTCCCTTTTAATGACTTTTCCTTGATAGCTATGTGACCTCTGTATATTCAGCATGCTGCATTTTAGAAGCCAAACCCTCACAGTACATAAAACTTTACATCTCAATTCTACAGATGGATTTAAACATTAAATAAACTTTGGATATGGAGGAGAAGTGGAATGGCAAGATAAATCTATGTAATACTTAGTCACTTATAAATAGATACGTGTACATACCTTGGGGCAGTTGAATCCCACTTACAGGTAGTAAGGAGACATAAATTACAAGTCACAAGCTTGATCACTAAGTATGAAGTTGTCCAAAACATATTAATGTGGCAGATACTGAAAAAATCAGGGCTTGTTTGAATGCATGAAAATCATTCCTTAGACATTGGGAGAGATATAGTGATCATATCCCATAATTGCCCTAGACATTCATACTGCTCTGGGGTTTTGGGTTTAATAGCAACTACTACTTTCAGAGAGGGAATATTTCTTGGTTTCATTCCACTACCCAGAATAGGTATTTCTTAATGTTGTAGTTTGGGACAATGGTAGCAAAAATTGGAAAGAAATCGTTCTCATAATTTCTAGGGAAAGCAAACCCTACTCTATCTTCCAATAATTTTTAGACTGAACACACCCCAAAAAATATAGCATTCTTTATTAATTTGAAGTATAGCAATGCACTACATAGATCTCTTATGAAATTTGTTGCGTAAGAGGTAAAGGGCAAAAACACAGGCTAATCCTAGCTCTGGAACAGGTTTTTAGTACCACCTATCCATGGTTGCGTAGTGCCTCTTCCCTCACTCTCTCTCACTCTGTGTGCAAGACGTACATGAAAGAAATCCTGGACCGCTGCTTCACAGGAAAACACACTTTGAATCACAATACTGCTTTGCATCGTTCTGTAGATGCACTCCCAAATGAACTCTACTGGATGAAACCCTAAATTTTGATACTTAAAGGCTTTGAAGAAAATAGCCCTTTTCCTTGAAACTTCCCAAAGTTTACTTACTGGTAAGCTAAAACAGTTTTCTGCTTAATAACCACAGCTTGCCTTGCCTTGCCTTGCCTTGCCTTGCCTTGTCTTGCATTGCCTTGCCTTGCCTTGCCTTGTCTTGCGTTGCCTTGCCTTCCTTTCTCTTCTCTGGGACACGATTCACTTCCTCACTTCTCCCAGGGCACAGAGTCCTTCCAGAATTCATGACTTCTCACCACCACTCCAGCAAAGAAAAAAGCAGTGTGACTGGGTGGGTACTGCTCTGAAGGGAAGATTTCCAGCAGGGTATATCAGCTCTACCTTGGCTGCTTGCTTCCTTGATCATGTGGCTTTGGAGTGTAAAGTGAGCTCATGCATGCCTGCCCTAAGCACCTGCAAATGTACCCTTAGGCGTGCCTCTCAGTGC
Organism: Psilopsiagon aymara; assembly: GCA_024733675.1. Lineage (NCBI taxonomy): Eukaryota > Metazoa > Chordata > Aves > Psittaciformes > Psittacidae > Psilopsiagon > Psilopsiagon aymara. Next base: position 79,200 of record JANRGW010042358.1, read on the forward strand.
TGTGGGCTCTTCACACTTAAAGCCTGAAACTACATAATGTATAAGAACAGATTTGGATTTTATAACACCTTGGAAGTGGCAAATTTTGCACTATAAGTCTCTGCAGTTTTTCCACATTGTTTGATTTCCTGCTTTGGTTTCTGTGGTAGTCCTTCCAAAGGTGACCTGAATGCTGATGGAAGGCAACTTGGCACTTCCTTAGACAAGGCAGTGAGTATTGGACCTGGACTGCAATTTGTGATATACAATGACTGCAATAATGGTACAATGCCTGTGGGTAAAGAAGCAGTGGGAACATAATGCAGATAATCACTAGGCATTTAACTGTTTTTTAATATTCTTTGTGTGTGCGTGTGTGACTTGGTGAATGTACACTATGTGCAATTTTTTAACTGTTTCACATTTTTGTGAAGATATTTGTTTATAATTCTACATTTATATCATCTGACACACTTGGCTTCTTAAAAAGCAGACATAATTTCCAAAGCTTTTCTCATTTTTATTTTTTTCTATCAATTTACATTTTCTATTTTGTGCTAATAAGAGGCAAAGATTATGTACTCCTTTAGACAGACTAACTCTTTGACAATTAAAATGAGTTACTTACGAGCAATGTGGATTATGTCTACATTCTTTTTTAAAGGTCTTTTACACTACTAGTTGTCGTGGTTTAAGCCATAAATCAGCCACACAGTTTATTCACTCACTTCCCCCTTTTTCTTCCCTCTGCTCCTGGAGGGATGGGAAGGAGAATCGAAAGAATGCAACTCC
>JANRGW010042360.1:5908-38042 GCA_024733675.1 Psilopsiagon aymara
ACTCCAAGTGAGGTCTCACAAGAGCAGAGTAGAGGGACAGGATCACCTCCCTCGACCTGCTGGTCACACTCCTTTTGATGCAGCCCAGGATGTGGTTGGCTTTCTGATCTGTGAGCGCACACTGCCGGCTCATGTTCAGTTTCTCATCAACCAACACCCCCAAGTCCTTCTCTGCAGGGCTGCTCTGAGTCTCTTCACTGCCCAAACTGTAGCTGTGCCTGAAATTGCTCAGACCCAGGTGTAGGATCTTGTACTTGGAATGAAAAAGCATATAGTTATATTATCATGTTGCTTAGTAGTTTGTTGATAACTGATAAGGTTTTCAAATTGCACTCTCTTGCAAGAACTTCTTGAAAGCAAAATAACTGGGTTTTATTTCAAAATTCAAACAGGGGAGTATTTTTCCTGTTCCTTGGTGACTGAAAATACGTTATTAATATTCTGGAGCCTTCATCGTTTAATCAGGTGCCAGCATAGCAAGAGCATCACCTTTGACCAGGCTGCAAGTACATTATGGCCTTGATGTCATTGATAGCATCACATGTCTTGTAAGTTGAGGATTAAAGCAGTTGAAAGATACTTTGATTTGGGCTTTTTCTTGAGGGTTGTGGATAGCATTTTATGACTTTTTAATATCAAAAAACCTCCAAACAAACCAGTAACAGTAAAACCTTCTCTGTCAGTGAAGTATGAACACTGTGATGTATCTAGGCTCTTTTTAATCTAATTTATCATTATAGGGAGCTTGGTTTCCTTCTAATGCAGAAGCTGAAAAAGAAACTTTATTCATTGCTCATGGAGATGCAGAACAAGTAGTATAAACTATAGAAGGGGCTTTACATATATGAAAATAAATAAATAAATTGAAAGATCCTTATCCAAGACCTAAATGAAATGAATGTTTTCCAGGATGCCTTCATGTGCCCTGCTGGACAGGGTGAAGGGCTCCATGCGTGTGCTACAAATGTCTATTGCCTCGCCTGTCTTTGCAGAAGTGTTTAGTGCCTGGCTAGGCTTGGGGTGTGTGTGTGTGTGTGTCTAAATTAATGAAGGGGGGGAGTTGGATGTCACAGCAGCCGCAGCCACATGTCATAGCATGCCAGGCTGCCTGCGAGGGCAGGGGAGCTGCCAGGTGCCTGGTGTGGAGGGCAGCCTGTGCTTCATGACTCTTGAAACCAATTTTGCTGATCTGCAGGGTGGACACAAGCCCTTTGAGAGATCCTCTTTCTTCAGGCTATCACTTGGGTTCTTCCTCAGCAGCTGATGCTTTTCATTGTGGAATGCAACATCGCAAAAGTACGTTTTTGGACTCTGAGTGGCTTTGGAGCAGCTGTGCTGGAGCAGCTAAATAAGTACAACCTTCTGTAAGAGGAAATGACTTTTCTACCAGATACATGCACAGATGGATTGTAATTGTACTGAAGCTGGTGTTTGCCTCAACAAGAGAAAAAAGAGTTGCTATAAATGGGAATCTGTGCTTACACTAGCTTCTTGCGGCAGCAGTTGGAGAGCACAATTCCTGCCTAGTAGGAATGAGATAGGCATCCTCGGGAGTTTGAAAAACTGAAAGAACGAGGGAGGTGCAGTCCACGAGCTACAACAGGAATGTTTATTAGTCCCCAGATGCCAACAAAAGTGTCTGGGAACAGTTCTACAGCAGTGCAAGTGGACCTGGATAACAGAGGTGCTAACATACTGTGTGCCCATATGCTCAGAGAGAAGAGTGGAGGATAAGCTTTCCCCTGCAAGGGGAAGCCCAGTGTCTTGCCACCTTCAAAATACAGATTACATTTTTGATAGGAAAATAAGATTTTTTTTAATGAAAACTTGGAAGAGATGTAGTAATTACAGTTGCACTTCCTAAAATATTTGTTAATAAATAAAATACAGAGCTCAAATTATATGTTGACTGCACTTGCAAGAGCTGCTGCTTCTTCAGAAATTATGATGATAGAATAGTGGATGTGGTATAAGATCATTCCAGGACTTTCTTTTCTTTAATGAATACTTTAATGAAGTATTGTTGATCACTTCATCTTTAAATACTAAGATATTTTAATGAATAGGAAGTTGTTACTGATGAGATTTTGATTTTAAAAGGCAGCTTCAAGCTGAAAGCAAACTTGTAGATTTAAATAACACCCTCTGTATCTTAAAATAAATGGATTGCATCTCCTGCCGGAAACGGTGCCAGTATACAGCAGAGGCCGTAGGGCCATGTGATAGAGCTGTATCCCGTAAAGACTAAAAAGTGACTTTAAGTTAGTGTATACATTTGCAATTTTATGTCTGCCTTTTTCTCTTATAAAGGGACAGAAAAAAAGAGGTTAAGCTTCAGAGTGGGAGGGGAGAGGTGGTCACTGGCCGCTTTTAAACAGAGGTTTTCCAGAATGCCTGGGAGGGACATAGTGTTTTGCAGTGCAGGTTCACTGGGGTCCTGCAGCAGCAGATCTCTGGCAAGAGCTCGCTGTGCTCTTCAGGCCAGTTTTCCACAACCCTCAGCAAGTTGGTCACCACCGATTATTCTTTCCACAGGTCTGTTTTGTGCATGAAGTTACTTCAGGGAATTGAAGGCAAAATTCGGGAGCTGGCAGGTTAATTATTTCCCTTGGTTTTTTGCTTGTGTGTGCAATTTGCTTGGAGGGAGAGGGGAAGAGTGTTAACCGTTTACATCTTCCCTCATTCCTCCCCAGAATGATCATGGAAATTATTCCCAGACCGGTTTAGTGAAGTCGCTTTCAATAGCAGAGGCTGTTGTAAGTACATAGATTGTCGAGAAACACCCAGTGGGAGGATTTTGTCACTGAAGAGTTCCTTCCCCAGAATGAGAAGCAGGAAAAGAACATGCCCTCATTTGTCTGGGGAAGTTTTTACTGCTGCAGCAAGGCAAGCGAAGTATCTGCATTGCTATGGGCTTTATTTGAAACTGTTTGTTCAAAGACCACCAGAAGTATCATTTTACTTGCTTAAGGTATAAAAAGTCAGAAAAGTTGGAGTGTGGTAAGCAGTTTCCTTTATTAACCTCAGAGTTGCGATCTGCTTACTTGAGATTTTGATCAGAGAGCTAGTGAAGTGATACTGGGAGTTGAGCAACTGACAGGGGTGTGTTTTTTCCAATTGCTGCCATTAAAACCATGAACCTTTAAATCCAATGTCTGCTGGATGTTAGGGGGAGGTATATGTAGGAATTTTTTCAATTGATTTTGGAGAATTCATTATCTTTCAAACTATAAGCAGTTCCTCCAGTGATACTGAGAAATTTGTCATACAATATTCTTTCTGTGTCCAAGAAAAGAAGTGTTAATTCCTCTTCATCATGCAAATATCTGTGCATAAAAATAGAAGATAGATATTAATAAGTGAAATTCCCAATTGTGAGAAGCTACTTTAAAAAAAGAGCAAGGGAGAAGGACACACTGTGAAGTTATTACAGTTGCTGACTTGGATGGGAGGTTCATGTCTTTTGAAAGAGTTTGTCCTACCATGGTATCTTTGTGGAGCTAAGTGTATTTAACTGGAAGGCATTGTATTCTAGAAAATGCACAAAATGTGCTGGGTATGAAGGCATAAGAGGAAAGGCATCTTCAGGGCCTGATACACTTATGGGTTCAGAAGGGAGATATTTCTTCTTTCTGCTAGTTTTTTCATGGTCTCAGCTTTTTCTCACGGGTTAGCTTCCTACACGTGGCAACAGGAATGGAAACCAATCATTGTACGAGACCTCTGTCTAAAATCAAAAGCGGTAAATTCTTCAGCCCTGGGCCTCTGAAACTGCTGCCTGGGGGAATCCCTCTGTCTGTGCAGATGCTACTGTGAAGCTTTATGCCAAAACCGGGGCCATGCATCTTGGAGGTGAGCTGCAAGTAACTGAAGAATACCGAAACCTTGCTTAAGCAAAGCCATAAGTTTAGAAATTGCTACAGTAAATAAAAGCTTAGCCTGCTGTGTGCAGGAACTATGTGAAAGTAGAAGCCATTCCTTTTGGTGAACCTTTTTCCTCATGGTCTTATGTGCAGGTAGCTATGAGAGTGAATTTTCTGTTGTGTTTTCTGTTTGTTTTTTGTGGCTCTGACAGTACTTCCATGACTGATTTGGCAGATTTTTGCCTGCAAGGGAACCTTTTGTGCTGATTCTACAAGTTTGTTAGTAAGGAGGAGAGAGAACAAAGCCACAAGTATAAGTGGTGGGAGATTTGGGAGCAGAATTGACTTAATTTACTGTAATAAGTGAATTTCATCACAGTTATGTGCAAATTAGTACTTGTTCTTTCTAAGTTGTACTGTGACTTAGCATTCCTCATGTGTAACTCTCAAGGCTTGTTTTATTTTTTTGCGTGTGTTTTTTTGTTTGTTTTTGTAAGCAGCTGGTATAAAAACGTAGCTTTTTAGGGAAAGGGGAAAAACAAGACTTGCAATTTCATCTCTAATGCTTGCATTTAAAAAGCTCTGGCCCCTGTTTTATTTTTTCCATGACACTTCATTAGATTTCACAACCAAATATGTGGTGGTTTGGTCCCTCCCTTCTCCCTCTTGCCTCCTTAAATGACAAAAATGATGTTTGCGGCTGCAGAGCAAAACCGGGGCAGAGGACCATGGTGCACCCCACCTCTGGGACATCAGAAGAGCCAGAGATGGCAGTAGCAGAGCCTCTTCTATGGTCTGCTGAAAGAGTCCTTTTGTTCCTGCAGACCAGCTGCTGTGATCTCTGCTAAAAAGTCACTGCGAATTTTGCTCTTAACTTGGCCAGAGGCAGGCTTAAACAGAAGATGCAGTTAAGGGGATGAAGGGGTAGAAGCTTGCCCCTGTACGGGTGGGCTTTGAAAATGTGCTATTCTGATGCATCCGTTTCTTGTGGGCCTGAAAGCTGTTTCTTATTTGTGGTGCCTCAGATGTTGCAGTTGTGGGAAAAGAGCAAAAATTCTTTTCCCCTGAAGTGGTTGTTGGGAAGGAGGTTGCATAGATGGTATATACATGTCACAGTATTTGCCAAAAGCACTGTCTTACAGGATTTAAGAGCGCCTCTTCTTCTTTTAATTCTCATGATTCCAAAGTGTGCTTTTATACTTATGGTGATTGTAAGTGGTGGGAACAGATGAAAATATGTACCAAAGCTAATCTACTTTAGCTGTAAATCACTATATTCTTTCACCTCTTTCTTCATTTAAATTTGTAATTGCATGCAGGGAAGGGATCTGATGAGGTTCTTCAGCATTGCTACCTCATCCCTAGAGAGAATGAGTAGCAATGTCATGTTTGCACCAGAATAGGTCTGCCTAGTATTACTGAATTTTGCTGTGTGTTCACTGAACACTACTGCAGTTAAGGCTAGTGTATCACTATGCATATATGCCTTATAGGTGACAACTCTAGTAAAAGCTAGAAAAGTATTTTTAGTTCCACAATAGACCTGCATTGACTGCAATATACTTACCTTGTGTTTATTCTTATGCATGGCATACAGTCTCATGGGCAGGCTTAAGTAGGGAGAAATGTTTTGGGGAAGTTTCACTTGCACCTTAGCCATGGATAGGATTTCAAACTGGATAACAAGACTGAAGTTGCCTGAAAGGGTAGGGCACTAGCTTGACACTGAGTTGAGTTCCCTGCTCTGTCATAGACCTCTTCAGGCCAAGTCACTTCATAGTCACTCTCTCTGACTTAGTCCTCTTCAATAAAAAGGGAGTAATAGTAGTTCCTTCCCTTAAAGAGCTGTTGCCAGAGTACATGCGTTACAGTATGTAGTGCTGTTAATGCTATGACAATGAGGCCATGCATCTGGGTAAAATAGACATTGCAGTAGTACAGTTTCTGTACTACAGTGCAAGAAGTGAAGCCATGGGCAGTAAGAGGAGTACACCTGGCTAGTGTTGTCATTTTCTTAAACCAAAACCAAGCAACAATATATGAAAACCACAACCAGTACACTTCATGCAGGTGGAAGAGCTGTTCTCCTTAGCCTGCAGTTCCAGGAAAAGCTTGTGGACCATACAAAGGCATTTTAGAATGCTGCATCTATGGAGAACTGTTTAGAGATTTCTAGTATGACACTGCCATAGATAAATATTAATGTTCGAGCCCTTCTACAGATAGGGGTTCTTGACATTTCATGTGCTTTAGAAAATACTGTGATTTTTTAAATTTGAAAATAGCCTAAATATTTACAGGAGTTTTAGTAGGGGGAGTTATACAGGGTATTTTAAGAAGTAGTGTTCTATGCCAGTTTCTGAATTTTAGTGTATCTGTTCAAAATTAAGATGCTTTACCTGGCATCTTGCAAATGCAGTTTGTATCTGCACAATATGAAGAGAGAAGAGTGGACAAAAAAGATCAACAAATTCCAGAAGAATAATCTCTTGTTGGCTGCATGTTTGCTCTTTAGCGCAAAACAAGCTCTTTCCTATCAATTTATTCAACTCTTAAAAATGCAGAATGTTGCACATGGCACATTGTGAGGTTGGATGAATTGGTGTCAATACATTGCTTTAACTGTTACAAAGTGTTAAATAAAAGTTAAGGATTCCAATAACATCAAGTTTGTTTGTGGGCAAGTTCCTTTAACTACTTCCCCCAAACATAATTTTTCTTCAATGTACCAACTGTGGTAGAATGTTTTTCTGCCTTGGTTGACTCCTAGATCTCTCCCAAATGGGGGAGAACTGTGTAATGAATCTCAGCCTGCTGATGGGAGACTGGATGTTCCTTCTTATTGTTTGGAGATTTGTTGAAAACAGCAGTCATCAAAAGCTGTGGAACAGAAGATGAACTGGTAAACTATTTGAAATAAGAGGGTGGTATCGAGCTGGCATGGAAAAGTTCTTTAGAGCCCACTAAATGCATTATGGATTGTAAAGGAGCATCAATTTCAGCATCTTCTTCAGTGTGAGAGAAGAATCCATACACCTGAAGAGGTGGTTAGTTCATTAGCCTTTCATTCTGAGAGTGAAAACTCTATTACATAAGGGATTTTGTTTTGGTTTTAATGCTTAGCAATTACTTCTGGAGATGATCAAGTGTTTAGCATTGATCCTCTTAGCAGCTTTTCTAGTCAGTTGCTGTGTGACTTTCCAATTACTTATGGCCTGCTTTTTCACAGTTGGGAAGGACTTACTGTTCCTGTTAACAGCAATTACATAGTTTGTATCTTTAGCAAATACAGCTGTGCAAAAGGCAGTGTGGGATTATTCACCCAAAATGTTATGACTTCAGTTAGAATGTATTGTTCCAGGACTTGCAGAAGGAACTATGTAAAAGTAAATGATGTTCTGCTCACAGAATTCCATGTGTAGGTGGATGATTGTGTAAACTTTAGTTTTTCCTTTAACATTGAACCTGATCATTGTAGCCTTAATTTGTGTTTTATTAAGAACTATGTATTCTACACAATTTAAAATGGCTTTGTAAGGGTTCTTACTAGAGGGCACTACTGTTATTGAATGACGTTTTTTCTTGTTACGAAGTGCAGGATGGGTGGTTTGGTTTCAGGTAGGCATGTTGAGCTGAATCTTTAGGAAGATTCTGATTTTACTCTAAGTATGTATGAAGCTGGTGTTACTTATGCCCAATTGCGGGAGTGCTTTATAATGTTAGTAAGGATACAAATAAGCCACTATAAAAATGGCAAAGGTTTGCTTTGTATTTGATCCAGTTGGTGCCAACCATCTGCTCTTTCTTTCCTCCACTGAAATCCCTGTGGCTAAAATAAGGAGACTGGGTAGGTGTCTGCCAGGTAACTGGCAGGGACGGACCTCTAAATTTGGCAGCCTGGGGAGTGCTCTGATTAATTGAAGATTAAGAAATCAAGTGCTTTCTGGGCCCCTTGATTCTTTAAACCTTGTTGATTTCCACCATGTGCTGATCATGCTTGCCCAAATTTTTCAGTGTTTCTATCCCCACTACTAACTAATGGGAATTGCTCAGCTGCAGTGTTGTAATGCCCAACAGCTCCAGTCATGGCGGAGAGCTTGTCACCGTGTCACAGACCAGCACAATAAAAAGATTCTGCTATCTTCAAGTGACCACAGAACTTCTTAAAAGGCATAATTTTAGAAATCTGAACTGAAGTCCTGTCCATGCTGTTAAAGACTGACTGTTCGAGTAGGCATAGAATAGATCAGCTCAGTCCATACAGGCATTTGTGTGTGTGGTGCTGTGGGCAAACCGAGATCAGCTCTGCTTCAGCTTAGATAACTGTTGAAAACCATAAAGGTATTTGTGGGTTGAGTGAGGCAGAGTGGATATGACAAAAGAACAACTATATTATTGTGTGAACTTTTTCCTACCTTTTTTGCCCCCTCCGTCCTCTTTGGTTATCACTACCCTTTTGCATCATATAATTAGACTTTTAAGCTCTCTGTGGAAGAATACCCATCTATCCTGTTAGAGTGTACTGTTAAGGTTAATACTTCATGAATATCAGTGTATTGGGTTTCAGGTATTGTTCTCAATTTATGAACTGAAGTGGCTTGCTTGAGATGCATGCCTGCAGCGGAGCTGGAAATTGATCTCAGACCCGTGTTCTGCCTGTGCTTTTAGTCCCGGCTACTCTCTAGCCAGACTTGGATGGGTGATGATGCCTGCTTGATGGCATCTGCTGAGAGCTACAGTCTGGGTATTGAGAGCATTTATGTTCTCCCGTGAAGAAACTTCTGGGAATGGAAAGTATCATCTCTGTGAACTTTCCCGTTTCTCTTTCCTTATTTGTAGGCCATTACCTCTTGCAAAGCCTTGAAGAAACCTGTGAAGCACTTAGACTGTGGTGTTGCAAACACTGGACATCTGCATATGTCTGGTTTGGTGATGGAGTGCTGGAGAGGTCAAAATGGAAGTGAATGAACCTGCAGCAGTCTTTCTTGTTGCAGCTCAGTGCATTCAGGTGTGCAGGGCTAAGGTGCAGAGATTTGGGCTGTCTCTGGGGTGGATCCTTGCAGATCTGCAGCTGGTGTGTTTGTAGTGGGAGAGGCATTCAGAGCGAAGAGGTTGTTGTGGTTATATCAGCTATGTGAATGCGAGGGCAGGGAGTAGCTTTTGGCCTGCTCTTTGCTGTTCTGACTTTCGGGCTTGCTGCAATTCCTGCATGTTGGAGTATTGGTCTCTGTTGCTAGCAACTGCCTTCCCTGACAGCTCCAAACAAAAAAGCTTAAAATAGCTATCTAAGTGCTTACATTTGGAAGGACTGTTAATTCATTTCCAGTGGGAAAGAATAGTGTGTTCATGTAACTTTACAAAGCCTGAGAGCAGCATTTTGTACTCCTTAATTGCTATGATCTCTCTTCACTCTGAGGCTGCCCAAGCCTCTTAAGATCATGGTATTTATCATGACAGATTGTAATAACTAATATTCCTAACCTCAGTATAGTTTATAAACAGTGACTAAATTAAGAGATGTACCATATACCTATTTTGCTAAAGGGTAAGCCAGCACTCTGTTGCAAAGTCATTTGTGAAGAGGGGCTTTCCTGCGAATTTGTATACAAAAGTTCAGTTCATGCAGCCATCCATTTTTTGCATTTCCAAGAACTGTGTGTTGTTTCTCTGCAAGACCAAAGATTAATCTTGTGCAAATCATGAATCTTCTGCTTTCATGAGATGAGGTTTGGGCAGAATTTCAGTTATTTTGGAAATACCACTCAAAATTTTACATGAGGATAAATTAAATTGAGGATCCAACTTGTATTTGCTTGTAGTATCTTTTCAGTAGCCGTTAGAAATGACATTGTCAGTTCCTTTAAAAATAAATCAGGGTAGTTGTTTTGTGGGGTTTTGGTGTTTTTTTGTTTCGTTTTTTAATCTGCTGAGTTTTAAAATTCCAACCTACCTTTTTAATAGGTTTTTCTTCCTCATTCATGCTGATTTTGTTCTGGTGGAACTGTTTGTATAAGCCAGGTTTTGCCTAAATCCTTGGTTGTACGGGCAAGACTAATCAGCACTTAATGGGCATTTTCTTTTTGTGTCTTTTTCATCCCTTTAAAAACAAAATTAGGTGGAAAATCCCAGGTGCATTTTGAAAAGGGACCCTTCAATACTTGTACTGAATTTACAGGTTCAATTGAGGAAGACAGCCCAAAATACAGGTTACTTTTTGAGTGTTCATTGAAAGTACACAACTCCTTTCTTAGAACTGTTACCTCAAAACTCCCTTTTGAGGCACAGATCTTTCTTTCTTACATCCTGGATATTAGAATGCATCTGTGTATTTAGATGGAATGTGGAAAATCTTGGAGATAGGAGAGAAGTAAGACCCTATCCTCAGATGTAAATATTAGGTCAAAATAGAATGTATGCTTAGGTGACTTTTAACAGGAACTGTGAATTTAAAAGGAAGCTGTCCAGTTAAATGAGAACACATTTTCACTGCCTTTCCTTTATGTCATCCTTTACTGTAATCGATCACAATATTTTTATGATGCTCAATGTCAGGAATAGTCTAGATTGGAGCAGTAGTTTGTCACATCTGGTGATGCAATACAAGCTACCTGATTTTGCTGGCACATAGTCCTTCAGTCCTTCTCATTGTCTCTCCTGCTTCACATTGCAGAGCCAATGGATTTTACTTGTGAATCTCGGGTTAGTACAGTGCTTTAAAACAGTTTTATCAGTCCCCATTTTCTGAAAATGGGAAAGTAAAAGTGGTAGCAAAGTAATTTTAACCATGCTGTCCTCAGGGCAAAGGTGCCCTTGAAGTCAGTCATTAACTTTGGTCTTTCTTCAATAGAAATGGGCCAATCATGTGAATATTTGGGTAGGCCATAAACATCTTAGATGTGTACAACTTAGGTGTGCAGTTGCTAGCCCCAGGCAGGCACTTTCAGGCAACAATCGAAGTTGTCAAGCTTCTGGATGCTGTGTTTTCGTTTTTGTTGTCTCTCCCTGTCTCTGATGCAGCTTTCCTTTGATCTCTGCCTCTTTTATGGGCAGAAGTGTAGAGTTCCCTTTTTCGCTATGCAAAGTTATGCAGACAGGTAAGCCCCCCCCCCGTTTCATAGGCTTTATTGATTCTAGGACTTTCATCTGATACAGTACCCTAGATTGGTTTCTTATTTGAAGGTGTTGAGGGAGGTGAAATGGTAGTTACATATTTGTGTTCTTTTGTAGTGGGCTTCTTGCAACTGGAGACTGTTCAGTTGGTTCTTCAGTTCTTTTTGCTTGTTCACTTTGGGCTTCAGCTGCTCTTCCTTCAGTGGTGCTTGTCTCCTGGAAAATAATGCCTTTTGCTACAGAGACAAGCTTTCTAGGTATCTGTGGAAAATGCTGTACCATTTGGGTTAAGGAGCACAGGGACATAAAAGAATAATCTTCCATTTATGTTCTAGTTTTTCTTGGACAATGTTGTGGTTTTCAGTTGCTTTGAGCTTTTCTCTGTCTTTTCAGAAGATAGATTGCTGTGCTTTGCTAGGATTTACAAAGATGTTCTGTTTTCTGGCTTTTCGTGCTTCGGCCCAAGGACAATGTGTAGGAAAGCTGTGCTGTTATCCGTCCTGTTCAAGGTGTCTGAAGCTGGTTAGTGGGAGGCTGCAAACAATCTGCAGGAATTTTGATGTAGTTGTCTTCAAGAAAATGTGACCCAAGTGAGTGTGCAAGAGAGGCTTTTGATGGAGGCACTGAGGCTCTTTTCATGTACAGCAGGGTAAGCGTAGCAGATGGATAAGCTGTGCAGTAAGCTTTGCAGGTCTTCTAGCAAACACAGAAACTGAGCCATGTTTTCGCTGGTTTCTTGGTTCTCACTCAAGACTGGCAATAGGTGGTAGTTGTTTAATAGGGGCAAATTTCTGTTAACTGGCACAAGTGATGCTCTGTAAAAATCCAGTCATTTAAAAAAATCCAACCAACCAAAAAAACCCAACCCCTCAACACAAAACAACAGATCCCAGAAACAAAACCTACCCTATTGAAATGACCTAGCTCTGTCCTGCTATTGCACTGAGGAATTAAATTTTCTTTGCTCTTTCTGCATGCATGTAAATAGCCCACTCATTTTTTGTCTTTTGCATGTAGATTTAAACCCGTATTTTCTTTCAGCATTGGAGGGGAGGTGGTAGCTAATATCCTATATTCTGTTCTTGATTTTTGACCTGGTTTGTTGTGTGATCTTAGAAATGAGTTAGTTCCTCTGGTTTTGCTCCTCATTAGTAAAATGTGTGTCATGATTCTTCACCTGTTTCATAAATGTGGGATTTGACCATAATAATGAGCAAATTAGAGAAGGAAGGCTCGACTGCTCCACTGAGCAGCTTGCTGTGTTTGACTTCGGTGTAAAAATTGTTCTTGTTCATCATTGTTAAAAGTGATTGAGCTTCTTACAAGGGGATTCAGTAATTTGAGCTGCTGGCAGCAGGAGGATTTAGTGAGAAATTTTTCCCATCAATCTGATTCAACAGATTTCCTGTAAGGAGCTGTGACAGCATTGTTGCAGTTAAGGCCGAGAATGTGCATTAGCTACAACCCAGGAGGACTTCATTTTTCACATGGAAAAACCCCTCCAATCCAAAATTAGAAGTATTTAAAAGCTAAGATTCAAGTGGTGAATCCACTTTGGGTTGAGTAAAATCTGTTAATGGGTGTCCTGAGCTGGTATCAGCCCAGTGAGTGACTCTGAGTGCCTGTGCCCTGCACTCCTTGGATATCTCTGCTTTGAAAGGATGTTAATTGGAGCACAGCATCCTGGATGCAGGCAGAGATTTCTCTTTAGTCCTGTTGTATACTTAAGTAAGTCCTTTGGGAAGCTTTGCCTAAATCTAGCCCATGTGTGTTTATAATTTTCTTTGATGCTGTTATACAGGTATGCTGGAGAAGTCTTAAGTAAAAATGCTAACCCCAGCTTCAGAGTCAGGTGCTGTAAGTTATATTGCTTTTTATGTGTTTTTTATTCCAGAAAATACTGCTTAAGTGCCCATTAGGTATATATGTATCTAATTTGACATTCTTTTTAGGTATAGGAGAGAAAGCCTTTCAATGTGAAAAATTCCTCATAAATCTGACAATATTTACAACATTAAAAGAAGTGACATACAATTCCTATTCATCTGAAGAAAGTTTGAGGGAAGCTCTGGCATGCCAGAAGTTCCTGGAAGTGAAAATAACTAGTGATGTTGCATGCCAAATCTTAGAGTTATTAAACCAAAATATACTGATGCTAGGTTCTGGTTTCTCTCTGTGCAGTGTGAGATGCAGGGTATCATAACATTTCAGTATATCTGGAGGCAAGACACAGTATCTTCTGGGAATTATGTCACAACTGGCTCTGTGCTTTATTCAAAGGTAAGAAATGGTCAGGGCATATTGCTCCAAAGTGTGTTGCCATTTTACTGTGCTACTGCAGGCTGACTTTTGCTGAAACTAAAGTAAACCAAAAAAATCCAAAGCTGGTAAGTGGCTAGGATGATGATAATGTGAGCTCATCCCCCAGCCTCAGGGAGGGAAGCCTGCTTAGTCACAGAGCCAGCAATGCTCAGCCAGTGAAGCTGCCAAGTGTGAGCTTTCCTGGAGCATAGTCATGCTGCAGCTTGAATGTCCATTGCTTCAGTTTAAACTATGGACTTCTATTATTAGGATGACCTAGAAGATACTTTGCTGCAGTTTTTCTATATAGATAGAAATTCTAAAAAGCTTTTTTTGTGATAGTTTGTTTTACTATCTAATACTGGATGCACTAAATTATCTTTTTTATTTTCTTAGTGAACTTCTAGTTCTATTTCTTGCATGCAGTTAGAAGAATTGGGACGATCAGTAAGTGCACTTTGTTCAAAGTAGCTTAAATCTCTTTCTTCCTCACTCTCTTGGGTTTTGTGCTGCTGCAACTTCAGTTGTTCTTCAATCCCTACAGTCTTCTCAAGTGACAAAATAACTTTCTAAGAGGCATGTAATATTTTTTAGGACTCTCTTTATGGAACACACAAGTACATATTCTTTTTCCCTCCTTTAGGTGATCTCTGAATTTACTGGGGTTTTTTTTGTAAGCTTTGCATCTGAATACTTTTGTTACTTCCCTTTCCTAAGTAGATGCAGTTCTAAGCTGGTCTGAATTAGGCTTTGCAATGCTGGTGGCTTCTTACCTAGTAGTGCAAGAAAGAGAGCCATAGTCCACACAAGTGGAGGTTTGGAGAGCTGTGTTAATGCAATGCTTCCTTGCTAACCTCAGAGCCCTTTCCCTATATACTTGTGTGTGTGGTAGCTGCAAATCTGAGTCACCACTATTAAGAACAGCATCAGCTGTTCTTGTTTTTTTAGAAGGGTTAAACCCAAGGAGTCTTGAAATGGGATGCCAGCTTTTAGGCAATTTTAAGTTTAAATTTGGTCTAGCAGCAGTATCTTCTGATATCCAGAAAAACTTACATTCTCTTTATCAGAATCATGCAACTGATCAGTAAGAAAGGCACACAGAAGCATCAGTGGAAGGAAAATGTTATAAGGTTGTCTTGTTTGGGGAGAAAAATAGCTTGTGATGATTTCAGAAAGATACTGTCAGAAGCCACTGTTAAGTTGTATTACCTCAGGTATTGTGGTCTACATTTATAGCAGTGCTGCAAAAAACAAGGAGAGAATGTAACATTAATGCTCCTGAGAGGCTCATAGCAGCCTTTCCACCTCTACATTTTTGCTACCAGGGATCTGGTTTCCTACTGTAGGATGTTTTTTCCTCTCCTAGTGAAGTTTTGATAATAGGAAAAACTTACTCTGTGAAATCCTCATTTGTGTACTAGTTGCAGTTTAGAGAGAATTTTCCATCTCACGTGTCCATAATTTCTCCTACAGTTATTTTTGTCCTGTTCAGAGAGGATTGGAAAGTGAGCTGAGATGTGCTTAGAGGAGGTAGGAACGCCCTGGCTCCGGGATGCAGGGTGGCAGAGATCCATGGTCTGTAGCCAGGGCAAAGGGGGAGGCAGTGCAGGGGGAACAGCTATGTAACAGCCTGAGGAAGTGAGTCACGCTCTGAAACACAGGCCCATGGTTCCAGTAGCGCTGAAGCCAAGCTTGGCCTCTGAGGTGGAAGTTGCGTAAGTTCATTTAAACGCTTTGTCTTTTCCTCCTCCTCTTCTCCCAACCCCACCTCAGTATTAAAATCTGCACTGTAGCCATATCCGTTTAGAGGAAGCTTCAGTTACAGGACTGCAGTGTGAAGTATGCACATGGTTTATTATTTTTCATTTTATAGAGGGAGATAAATGTATTGCAGGTTTTGTTGGAGGGGATATGGGTGTTAGTCTTACCTGCTTCATGCAAGAGAAACTTGATTTTGTAGCAGAAGGAATAGGTTTTTAACAATTTATTAAAACCTGTCTGAAATATATTAGCAGTGTGATTTGAAGTGGAACAGGGTGAGTATGGAAAACAGATAGTAATAGAGATGCTTTAACTTGAGTGTTAGTACTTTAAGAATTTAATTTCAAACTAAGATTCTTAAAAGGTTCTATGTATCCTCATAGAAATATCAGTGTATATTTTAACACATTAGACCTTAATTCTGCAAACTAGGCTTTTAAAGCCTGAGTTTGTGGGTAGCTGCTCTCAGTGGAAGAGGGTGGCATTGTCCTAGACTGCGTGTTCCAGAAAGGCTTTCTCCTGTTAGGTTTGTAGCTGTGCACTACCAGATACTTGCTGGTATCTGAGAGCAGCTGTAGCAATCTGCCTGAACTACTTTTCCCATGAGTGTGACCCGAGCAGGAGCAGTTGCTTTCAGCTGTTGAAGGAAGCATCTGAGAGGGCAACAGCTTGAGCAGGCCTTGTCTACAGTGCTTGGATGCATCATGGGCAGTTCTTAATTGCAGAGCAACTGTTATGATTGGGGAGGGGGTGTGAATGATGAGCTGCCACCTGATCCTTTCCATCAAAACACCGAATCCAGCATCTTGCCGCATGTATGGCTTCATTCATATACATGTGTGTGTTTTAAATGTCTTTGGGAAATGCGGCCTGACATGTTATTTTTCTTTTGACGGGTCATGAGGGTTTCTTTGGTTTGTGTTTTGGAGTTCAGATTAAAACCAGATTATTCTGGCTACAGAATGACACAGAAGTAATCGTCCAAACAAGAGGGGGTTTGAGAGAAAAACCTTCAGGATGAGCTTGTGTGATGAGTCAGAAGTCTGTGTGCAGTTAGGAGTTGCATCATGCAAATACAGTGTGATATCTGTTTGGTAAAACTAAGTTGTTTTGTTTTACATTCAGTAGGTCAGATCTGTTATTTCTTACACATATCATCCTGATCTTCATTGTCATGGGAAATGGGACAGACGCATTGTAGCTTATCATGTTTATATGCCAGTTATGTCTGATGATTCATTGCAATTGCTTCTCTATTTCAGGACCTGTAACTAAGAGGACCCAATTGGCCTCTGAGCCACAAAGCTTAAGAGTGAAAAGCGAAAAAGGAAGCGAGGCACTTCCCTCTGGACTGCTTTCCTGCCCTTTATTACTAAAACTGAATGGAAAGGAGAGACTTCTGTGCCTTTCCTCCCCCCACCTCAGGGATGGGTGGATTGTAAATATAGTG
Organism: Psilopsiagon aymara; assembly: GCA_024733675.1. Classification (NCBI taxonomy): domain Eukaryota; kingdom Metazoa; phylum Chordata; class Aves; order Psittaciformes; family Psittacidae; genus Psilopsiagon; species Psilopsiagon aymara. Next base: position 22,394 of record JANRGW010042360.1, read on the forward strand.
TGTGCAGCTGGGAGAATAGACTGAACCATGAATCTTCAGGCTCAGCAAAAGTCTTCAAGCAAAAGGACTGGGAAACGAATTGCTTATTTTAATGAGCAGGAAGTAGCTGTGTCATCAAAAGAACCTCAGCAGCCGCTAAAGGAAGGACAGTACTATGGCCATGGAGGGAACATACCTGTCTCCCAAACTATGGAGATTTCTCATGCAGGAGGATTAACAAATGCCCCCAACAGTGTTGCTTTGATGAACTCTGTTTACAATCAAGATAGGGGAGAATCAATGATGATGCCCCAGGCAGTAACAGCTGTCAAATGGCAGAATTCCCTAATGGGAAATCGGTTGCCGGAGAGAGGTGATGGCCACTGGCAGTCTCCTCCTTCGATGTGGAACCATGGCATGGTTTTTGGAGGCAACCCCAAAGGACCCCACTCCAATGCTGGTGCCCCAGGCTTCTATGGCCATGCAGAAGCCCTTAAAAGAAATCAAGAGAAAGGAGTGTTCGTGTCACAGCTGGACTTGTATGGAGATGCTGTCCAGCAGATGATGTCCCAGAAGGCTCAGCTGGAGCAGCAAGCCTTAGTTAGGCAGCAGGCTCAAATGAATTCTTTTCATCAGATGCAGAAACAGCAGCAGCAGAATCAGAGTCTGCCATTACAGCCTTTCCAACTTGCGTTTGGTCACCAAGGCCAAAAGCAAGGTCTTCCTGAATTGTTACACGTCTTTCAAGAAGCCCCGGCTTCTTCCAGTCCAGCATTTACTGCTCAGCAGAAACAGCAAGCTCTTCCCCAACTACAGCTGTTTGAGAATTTTTATCCTCAACAGCAGCAGCAACAGGCTGCTGCACAAGCCTTCAGCCTGCAGCAAACTGCTTCCATAGCACAGCCTCATGTGGCAGCTGCAGCACCTCAGCATCACATGATGGCACACCAGTTTCAGCAAACAGAGAGGAACCAGGAACTATTCAAAGCGCTAACAGAGCAGAACCAACAGACTGTGCTACCTCAGACCCAGATTCCCTTTCCAAGAAGGTCACGGCGACTCTCCAAAGAAGGTGTCCTGCTGACCTCTGCAGGAGAAGTGTTGGCTTCCAAGCAGCCAGAAGAACAACCTAGCAATTTATTTTTGCATCACTGGCAGACACATCAGCAAGAGGTCCCATTACAACAGCCACCTGAATCATTGGCCCACAGCAAAAGCAACTATTTGCACCCCAAGAGACTGGATCTGGGGCAGAAGGATGTCCTGGTCAATAGTGAGCTGTGCCAGATGGAAACAGACAGGCAAACCATAGCCCAGAATGGCAGAGATGGAGAGAAACAGGCAGCAGCAGCTGAAGAAAACACTCAGAGAACTAATGATTTGCAGGGTGTCAGAGGTGGTGTCATCCAGAGTACACGACGGAGACGGCGTGTCTCTCAAGAGGCTAATTTGCTAACTTTGGCTCAAAAAGCTGTTGAGCTGGCTTCTCTTCAGAATGTAAAGGTAAGGTGTGCATTCTCACTAATATAATATGGTTTAGACTACAAAATAGAGCTGAAATAAAAGTAATTTAGGTGTGTATGCAGGATAGGGTAGTATCTTGACGTAGGAAGTGTTGTGGTGCAGCAAGGGCAGCTCAGGAGCGCTGGTATGTAAGTTCAACTACTGTAATTCGTAGATGTGGGAGAATAGAGATCTAATGCAGTGAAACCACCTAAGGGCAGTTTTATTTCACCAATACTGAATGTGATTCTAGTCCAGGGCTTCAGAAATGAATGTTTTCAGCTTAGGCCTCAAGCTGATCAGGATTTGAGAGTATAAGTATTTTGAATATGAGCAGTTCACTTGGTGTCTTTTTTCCAATTAACATTCTCTTTCTTTTAAAGCTGCTGTTTACCTGCCAGTTTTCCAGTTTTAGCAGTTGAAATGGTTCTAAACTGTGCTATTTACATAATGCAATTTGTGTTCAATATCTTGCAAATACTAAAAGCCTGAAGAAGCCTCACTTGGATGAAGAAGTTGTACCAGGGGTGATAAACGTCTGTCTGTGGTATCCTATTTGAGAAGGACCTGCAGTGAATTATATAGATTGGTAACCTGAGGACGAAGGCTGCCTGTAGACCTGTAGGGCTAGGTGGGGAAGAAACTTAGTGTTGGCTGATAAGTCAGTTTACTACTCTTACCCTTCTGGTGTCACATCAGTCTGAACTGTACAGTATGTATTCCATGTGGCAAATTACAAGTTTCAAAATTGGCTGATAATTAGGGGAGAGAAGTGGTGGATTTTTTTACTTGGGTGGAGGGTTTTTGATGTTTTCTTTTTATGTTGTGGATTTTCTTTTATCTTTTATTGAGTACCTCCTATGAGGAGAAAGATACGCTTTTCTTTGGGAGCTTTGTTGCCAGAGGCTGATGAAGTATGGGTGTTAGAGCGTGAGCATACTTTCACCTATAGCTTTGCCACTTGAGTTGCTGCCCAGTCAAACAACAAAGGGAAGGGAATTTTATTCCCTGTCTTGTTCTTGTCATCATTTTTTTCCTAGTCTGTTTGTGGACACTTTTTCCAATCTCTTCCTTAGAGGGATGCTATTTTTGAGTGAAAGAACTGACCTTAGAAACAATGAGGCAAATATCCATAGCCTAGTCCATCTCTTGCGCAGCAGAGAGTAACAAGTGACTGTTGATGCTGTCTTCAATCCTTTTTGCTCTAACTCCAGTTGAACAAGCATATTTGATAGAAAACTAGGAGTAGTTAGCAGTGTGAGCAATTTACTCATACTCTCCCAGACACTATAGGGTTACATTTCAGTAATAAATATATATGCCTGTAATTCATATTGCAGTCTGATTGCCAAAAGAATGGCAAGAAGCTAATAGGGCATCTAGGAAAAGGCTCTGAGAGGTGAAGCAAGAAACTGGCCTTAGGAAGGCATGTCTGTTTGCAGCTTGATTCATAATGTAAAGACCAAACAGAAAAGCATTTTGACAGATGCTCTTTTGTTCTTTGTAGTTACGCAAGCAGCTTGTTTGCTTCCATGATGGCACTAGCAGAACTCTTTATGTTTGAATCTCTTCAGGCTTTCAGGAAGACGTTTTGAGAGATGATAAAATTCTTACCTGAGGTCTGATGGATTTTACATTTAAGGGGTGGCTGACATGTAAGGGAGAAAAAAAAAAACATGTTTACTGGAGGAGAGTGGTCTGCTTCTCTTTATCAGTGTCTTTCTGTTACAAACAGCCTAGAAGCCATCTCTAGCATAGATTGTGTGAAGATCACAAAAGGCAGCTGTAGGGTTAAATTATTAATGAAAGACAATACATTCATAATTTAAACCAGTTGTTTGAATGTTCCAGTGTAGGTGTGTGTACTTTATGCAAAACCAGTCTTTTGGACAGCAGTATATATCTACATGTAGTGTCACAACTGATGCTTTGCACCAGAGCTGCTCATTGTACTTTTTCAGGCTGTACAAACTTATTGCTGCTTACAGGCTCTGCAGCAAATTCCCAACTCTTGGTTTCATGGCTTCATTTCACACAAAATGTTATATGTAAAAACATCGTGTAGTTTGTTTTCTTTGACAGGGCAGAAAACTTTTCTCGGCTGAAATGGTGTTCAAAGGGTGTCTGGATTTAAATACACCTTTATGGAAGGGAGAAAGAGGGTTTAGTGACCTGTCCTCTTTCCTCTGGCACAGGGCAGGGCATCAGCTACCATACACATAAGGGGAGGCGTAGAGGTGAGGAGGAGGAAGAATATTTGTAGAATTACAGTTCTGGACTCTCCTTCTTTCATGGACAACCTTCTATTTGACTGCAGAGAAAAGCTGCTTTTACTGTTAGCAAGGTGATGAAGAATGATGTCAGAAAGTGCTGCATGGGCAAGTGTTTTGAAAAGGCTGGTGTGGTTTCTTGTCCGATCACAGCAGTGGCCTTGGAGCAGTTCTTCCAGCTGTCATAATTGGGTTTTGTCTGTGAATTCTAAATTTGTTTAGAAACCACTTGAGGGATAAGCAGGATCCATGCCGGAATGACTGATGGGTTTCTGTGGATGTCCTGGAGGACTCCAGATCACTAGTTCATCTCTTGTACCTATGCAAGAGTCTAAATAGAAGTGCAACAAGTTGCACTTCCTGGAAGTTATCCAGCAGCCCTCAAGCCTTAGATTCTGCAAGAGAGACGCGGAGCTAGCTGAAAATCCCCAGCAGTTCTACAAAGGATTGTCCTATCCTTTGTTTGGTGATTTTTTTCTGCTTACCTCTGAGTGCAGTCAAACAATTGAGAAACTGTTTAGGGATCTGAAACAAATGGCTTAATTCCAGTATTAGTCATGTCCCCTCTTAGTAAAATTAGGTATGTGCCATCTTTCATGAACAGAAAAGCTCTAGTGTGGACCACAGCATCTGTATTAATGTCTCAGCTATTTAGATAAAGTTCCCAGAGGTACCTTCTCTCTTATCTCTGCTACTCTTAAGATCTCCTCCTTCTTCTCTTGAAGGGATTATCTTTCCCATCATTAAGGAAGAGAGTCCTTTGCTGGTTATCTCCCAGTCTTGAAAATTAAAAGCATCATGATTAATTGATCATAGAGCCAGAGAAATCTGACATCTTTAGTATGATTAACTGCCAGAGTTTCCTCCTTGTAGTCATGAAATTAGTTCATGTCTCTTGACCTGCACACAGGAAGTATCTGAGGTTTGTATCGGTCAGATTTCGAGCTTGTTCATACATTCATATTGCCATTACTTGTTTGATTGCTGTTATTCTCTTGAGTACCCAGAAAGCATGTTGGAGTGCTTGAGCCAGAAGCAGCTACACTAGGCAGTGGTCTAAAGAATGTACCATGAATGGACTGGTCTAAACAGTGGTGCAAAATGCTGTGTATCTCGCTGCTAGGAGACCTCAGAGCTATCCCAGGTATTTGGGCTTCAGTAATAAGGTGATAACAGCATAAATTTCCCTGATGAATGGAGGCCCACATGTAGCAGCATGAAGCTGTATGTGAGCTGCTTCTTCACATATGGGCAGGACTTGTGGAAGTATACATCTGATTCAAATCTGTTTGTATGTTTAAAAAGGAATCCTTAGTCTGTCTTTCCAAGAGTGGTAGAGGGAGGCTACAACAATTACAAGAGCCCCTTACTGTGTGGAGGCAGTGGTGTCCCTAGTAACATACCCATCAGTATGATGAATGCCTTCCAAATTCAGAATTGGTAGTCTCATGGGAAAGTACAGGTGTATATCACCAGCTTGGAGTGATGGGGAGTCCTCAGAGCTCATTAATTCCTTCTGCAATGCAGTCTGGGGCAGATGATGCCAGTTGTGACTTTTCAGTTGTATGTTTTGTCATTGTGTGGTGTGGGGCAGATATCTCCAGTCTTTATGAAGAAGCAGTCAGACTTATAAACTACAGTGTGACTTACGGGATAAACCTTTCTGTGCATGCTTAGCCTTACTTTAATAAAGATCATGGAAGGAGGCAGTCTTAAATCTTCTTGATATGATTCATTTTATTTGCTCAAGCTTGGCACCTGTTTTTTTTTGAAGGGTTAGTGCTTTAGAATGGACTCTTTGATTTTAGGAGCAACAAAAAATACCAGGACTCTTATTTGGAGGTTAGCCAGAGCACTAACTCGAGGCTGTGACTGACACATCTTGTGACAATACAGTTGTGCTTCCCTCAATATAAGTATGCTATCAAACTCAGACTTCAGTCTAGTGTCCTTCTAGCTATTATGGGTTGACTTCCTGGGCCAGCTGGAGCATGTTCTCTTATCAGTGAAGTCAGCTTTCATGATCTGTGACCACAATGAAATGACTGGGTGATGGTGGTGTCTGAATACTTGACAGAACCTCCTTATGCTGGCTTTTAAATCAAGGTTTCTGTTCTTAGTGGCACACAATAGATTCTTTCTGAGATCTTCAGTAAATCTCTGCAAAATTTTGTAAGTTCAGGTGAGAGACCTCTTTGTCATACCTGAGAGATAATGTGCCTTGGTTTCCGCCTGCAAAACGTAGCTGTTGAGGCAGAGAGAGATGCCTTAGTAGATGGTGGCTTTGATAAGTTTGCATACCTAATTCTATCCAAAGGCTTTCCAAACAGAGCTCTAAGTCAGAGAGAAGCTCTGAAACATCAAAAGGAGCATCTTCTGTGGCTTCTAGGTTGCACTTCTTCAGAGCTTAAGAAGGCTGAAGACAGGTGGTTTGGAAAGTGGTACTTTGACATGTAGCTTTTAAGTGAGCTGGCAACTGCTTTTGAATGAAGAGTGGAATGAACATGTAGATAATCATTTTAAGGACTAGAAATCAGTGATCTAACAGTACATGAAGGCATTTGGTGTTATGGTAACTGTGTGTTTATTCAGTCACTCATCCTTCATTCCCATCTCCTTGGAGCTCAATTTTCTGGGGTTTCCATAAGTGTAAAAAAGCAGAAGCATGGAAGCTGTAATACCAGTGCATAAAGTGCTGGCTTGCAGGTACGCCTTGTTGATTCTGTTGAGAAAAAGTCCTTCAGGCTCAAGCAAACAAACCAGTTTTAATAATGAAAGTTGCTTCTGTGATGTAAATGAGAAAAAAATGCAGCAAAAACTTAGCTCCATTTTTTGTATGAGAGATTTAATTAAGATTATCATGGCTTAGTCTTTCCTGGAACAGAGGTCCAATATTTGAAATTAATAACCTGCAGCTTTTGATCATTACTAGAACTGAAGAACCTTTGCTGGAAGTTATCTGGCGGGGCACAAGTTCATATGGAAAATAAAATGTCAAACCATAGGTAGTGAAGCGAGACTGAAGAATGGCGTATACAAATATTCTAGCAGTTGAGACTTCAGGCAATCCTCAAGTATTCTTTTTCCTTGAATAATTCTTTTCTGAATCCATTTCAGCTTGCAAGTTGCATTGCGAAACTTGACATACACTGAAAGTGAGATACTATGTGACCTGTTATGTGGGTACTGCAGAACATTTAAGGAATCTATTTTTCTTCTCAGGAAGCAGATAATTCAGAAGAGAAGAGTGTGCTGATAGCAGCTCCAGGGCCCACAGCTGCAAAAAGTGTGGTGGAATTTGCCAGTGCTTCACCAGCTCCCAAAAGAGCCCGAGAAGATAGCAGCCTTGTGCCTCTTATCATTCCTGTGTCTGTGCCAGTGAGAAAAATTGACTTGCAGAACCTTGGAAAAGAAAAGTCTGAGGATGGAAAGCTCCAGAGAGGCCAAACAAATGATCGAGCTCCTTGTGAACGCAAGCCTTCTGTGATAGTCACTCGCAGGCGATCTAATCGTAATACTAACATGGAAACCTCAAATCAGGTATGGATAGACTTAAGAAACCAAGGATGACCCAGATCTGTAGATTTAATGATGTAGTTTTTATCTCTGGGCTTTTCTATTAAAGCAGTTTGATCTCAACGCTTGAACTTGGAATGGATGTAGTCTGGGGACTGTGGATTTTTGCCATTGTAATATTGCCATATATTTGGACATCACAAGCTTTTCGTGGCCCACCTACAGCAAATGCTAGTACAGCCAAGCCGTGCACCACTGTTGAACAGTGATAAAGCCAGATGGTCAATAACACTAGAATAAATTGTCTGAATAAAGACTTTCTCCTTACATAGAGAGATAATAATAAATAGTGAGTAGTGCATTTATCTCTGTATCTGAATAAAATCCAAAATGAAGATTTCTTACCACCATTTTGTGTTAAGCCTGTATCTGTACTGGGGATCTACTATACTTTTGTGTCCTCTTTTAAAGCTACCATGAGGTCACTAGGTTGGACAAGGCATCATATATGTAGTTCTTGTAAAATATAACTTTATAAGCACTCAGAGCTAGTATTGCTACCTAATACTCCTGTGTCCATTCCATTCCCCATCATCTTCCTCCCTCTTTCCTTTTGTGCTTACTGTTGAGACACCCTTCAACTGTCCTATCCAGACTTTGAGCTGCCATGAAAGAATGTCGTCATCTCACTGCAATTTTTCAAAAGACCTGAGGTTTTAAAACGAAACTAAGAATGTAATTTTTTTCTAATAGCATGAAGATGCTGTTCCAAAGGATGAAGCAGAGGGCTTTGCCCGGAAACCAAAGCAGCGTCCACGACCTGAGCCACTCTTCATTCCACCAAAAGCTGGCACCTTCATCGCACCACCCGTTTATTCTAACATTACTCCGTACCAGAGCCACTTACGGTCACCTGTCCGTCTGGCAGATCATCCTTCTGATAGGAACTTCGAGCTACCTCCTTACACTCCCCCACCAATTCTTAGTCCCGTAAGAGAAGGATCTGGGCTATATTTTAATGCTATCCTCTCTTCAAGTGGTCATTCTGTTCCACCTCCAATGACTCCTAAAAGTGCTCACAGAACTCTGCTTAGATCAAGTAAGTTCCACTTTTTCCTTCCTTTCTCGGCTAATTTATGATTAGGAACTGTGGAGTAATAAGAAGATCATGACTTTAAGAAGTTTGGTTATGTGGAATTGTGGCTTCTTCACGATAGTCTGGGGAGCTAGGATGGAGGAAATGCAGTGTTGCTTTCATCGGGGCACGTATGTTAAAATGCATTCACAAGTGATCTGCAACACCCCCTACTGACGTTCTAAGGAATGGAAAAGGCAGTTCCTCTAACAGATCCTCGCTGTCTTGAAATGAGGGGAGGGCAAATAGTTATTACTAAGATGTGGATGGTGACTGGAAGTTGAGTTCTCAGTCATCTTAAAGCCCTTTAGAGTACGGGTATCTTTTTTGAGGGGCGGATAGCTCTGATTAGATTTACTAGCTATGTGAAAAATGCATCTCAGGTGTGAAGATGAGCTGTCTGAGCAGATTTTTGTTTTCCTTGCAGACAGTTCAGAATTTACCCCTCCTGTTCTTACGGTAGTGGGAGAAGCCACGCCAGTCAGCATTGAACCGTAAGTTCCCAGTAGATTCTTAGGCTGGTAGTAAATGTGCTTCCTTTCTTCTTCCCAAACTTTCAAGCTGCTCCCTGTACAGCTGAGGGTGTAATAGAAACATTTAAACTATTCATGTTGGTGACTGAAAATTGCCTTTATTTAAAAATTACTTAACATGATAAATAGTGTTTGTTTGGGCAAATGCACCTTATAATTCTGGTGATGTTAACTGCTTTCTGTTATTGCTCTGGGGTGAAATTATTGGTTAGCTAAATATTAATCTGTCCTGTTTTGTTGTTTAAAACAGGTTTAGAGTGAGGAAATAATGCTTCTTTAGAGGGAGGCCGAAACGTAGTATGGAAAAAAGTAGTTAGCTCTCACGTGGATTGTTCAGATGCAGGTTATCCATGTGGTGGGTATTAGCTGCAGTGCAACTGTGAACGTGACTTTGCTCCATCCTGGAGTAGCTCAGTCTTGAAAGCACTATAGCCAGTTGCATACAGTGTCTGTGGCCTGAGCTAATAAGCCTCATTAGTCTTTTTAGCTGGCTGTGTGCTGGGAAAGTTCAGACATGTGGGCTCAGCAGCAGTAGGGAACACAGTTTGAGGATATTGAAGCTGGAGTTATGAGCTTAGACTTGGTGCCAGTCTGGCTAAACCTGAGCAGAATAACATAGCTCTTGCAAACCTTCTGGGAGTGTTACCAACTAAAGTTCAGTGCTGCAGGACTACAGCAAGGTAGTTCCAATTCATTATTGCACCTAGGTTAATGAACTCTTATGAAGTCTAAACGTGGAGATGCATGGCATGGACACATTTAGCATAAAAACACCCATGTGGCTCTGCATTGCTGACTCTGCAGTCAGGAATCTTTGTTGTAACTGCACCGTATCCTGTAACGTTTGAGATATTTAACTCAAACTCTCCCCAAATAAATACCAGGCTGCTTTTACTTCCAAAATGGCTTGTGTTTTAACTGGAGCATTTGCTGTCTTTTCTTTTTCTTCATCCTTCTTGAATTCTGCCTTCCTGTTTGAAGCTCAGTTTTCTGCACTTCCAGCCACAGGCTGTCCCTAGCAGATGTAACAATTGTGAATGAACCCAGGTTATTCTTGTCACCTTTGCAAATCCCTTCCAGACTGAGCCCATTCATGGAAGCAAGCACATTTGCGGAATCTGTTTTGAAAATGGCTTAATTAATCTTTTTGGTGGTGGTTCATTTCACAGTAATCCAGGGGAACCTTCTCTTGAACAGATTTTTTGATGCCTTCCTCTCCTGCCCCCCCCATCTAGATGTTTGACCTACCTCTGTTGCAGTTGTCTATGGCTGTTGTGTCTTGTTTAAATTGCTGAAGTTAATGACATAAAATTCCCTGCAATTTTAGTGTTGTGTGAAATCTTTCAGATTTGTTGCTGGAGATTTCAAACCATAGTAATTTAGTAACACAAATGGATTTCCTGTTGCCAAAAGGGTGTTATGTACAGAAAGTTGTCTTGCTGTCATCAGTTTTACTTATGCACATAGATAGCCTTAACTTCTAACCAAGATATATTAACAAACTGCTGTCATTCCTTGTTGTCAAAGTAATCAGTTTGCTGCACCAAAGCTAGCTTGTGCAGCACTGTTGCTGTCAGTTATGTGGACATATCATAGAATCATAGAATAGTTAGGATTGGAAAGGACCATCTTCTATAAAGGAAGTATGGCCAGAAGCTTTTCTTTGAACATTTAATTTGATCTGTAGTGTTGACTCCATTAGACATTGACTGTAGCTTATGATTCCCTGATATTGTGTTAATTGTTTATGCTTTGCAAGACCTTCTGCTAATGCTTTTCAAAAGGTCATTGCATTGCAGAGATTTGCAATAGGAAATGGGATAATGAAGCTTAATTTTTCTCTTTGTGAAATAGTACAATAGGCAGCTGATGTTGCAGATCCTTGTGTCCTGCTGGTTTTGTAGTTCAGTTGCTTCAAAGTCTTGAAGTCACCCCTCAGCCAGCCTTAAGTATAGCTGTGGTGCCTCAGCTGTGGATTGCCTTCCCAACTCACAGCCTCAATTTTGGATGCTACCACACTCAGCTGTAAACCAGGGCATCCCAGGGGCACTGTTGGTGCTCTACAGGCAAGAGCTTTTGCTATACTGAAGTCTAGGCTTCACTAGTGAAGGGATCGTGGAATAACGTAGCTTGAGTGGACTTCTGGAGGTCATCTGGTCTAAGCCCCTGCATGGAACAGGCCAAATTAGATCAGGTTACTCAGGTGAACTCTTCAGTAGGAATCTGGTGTTACTTGGGCGTTGCAGGTACAAGGGTTAATTCTTACTCTTTTCTAGCTTAGGAATGCCATACTCTAAGATAAAAAGCAGCTTCTGATAGCCTTTTGAGATGGCACACTTCTTTCACTCCAACTTTTCCAGTTGCCTCTCACAGGTGAGGCCAGGGGAGTCCTGTGTCTTAGGACACAAAATCTCCCAATGCAGTAACAGCCTTTTTATCTGTTCCAAGCTGACATCAGTGTGTCAGTTTGCAGCAGTCATCCCTTCTAGGGTGGATCAAAATCCATAACCTTTTCCATGGCCTGTGAAACTGCAGGCGAAAACAATAAGGGAGAATAATCACAGTAAGCAGATGACTCCACATTAACCTCTTGTGTCACCTGCTGGAAGGAAGTTAGCATCAGCCTGTGCATCCAGCAGATTCTGCTTGTCCAAGTGGGAATCCCAACCTGTCCATGTCAGGCTGTTCCTGAACATGTGGATGAAGTCAGAACAAGTGTGTAGGGGAGTTATCAAATGTATCTCTTTGTTTATGTTCACGTGCATTGTAAGCCATTCCCCTCAGGTGTGAGGGAGTAGATCTGTATCTGCTACTGATGCAAAATAAAACAGTTTGTAAAATATCTTTTTATGTGTTAGAAGTCAGCCATTTGTTTTGAATGCAGGCTTTTCCTCCTTATGAGATCTCATGATGCAGATGCTTACTGGCAATTACCAAAGTGGTGTGTTACGCAGAAAAAAAGAGAATGAAGGCTTTTCCTTATTCCCCTTCCATGACAGAAAATGGTACCCTTTTCCTTCCTTTTGATAATAAAGTCTTCTAGTGGTATTTCAGAACAGCAGAGGACCAGAAGAGGCTGGCATTTCTCAGGTGGCTTTCTTACTATTCCTTATTGTGCTAGATCATGCTTTTTCTCTGGTAATTGTGTTTTCCCTCATGCTGAGGGGGAACCAAGCCAAGACTTTCCAATGAAGCAACTCCAGGGTTTAATCGTCTTGTGAGCACTGCCTGACTACTCTCTCAAAAAAGAGCTTATTTATCTATCCTTTACTATTTCAGGCACTACCAGTATGGTGCTAGTTGAGTCCTGAAGGAGGAACACTCTTCTGCATTAAGCATAGATATCTTATTTCAGAATAGGACATTTTCATTATATTCTAAGTGGTCTGAGCAGCAGCTGTTCTCCAATATCTTGGTTTTCTGGCATCTTTGTTTTCTGAAGGGTCTTTTTACTATGTTAGCTTGGACTTTTGCTTTCTCTTCTGGACCTCTGAATTGCATGCATACTTGCTATATTGGAAGGTTGTCTTGGACTTATTTCACTCTGAGTTTGTGTAGCTACTGCTGTCTCAGTGTATTTTGCCACAGAGTAAGAGATGTAGAGTAATGACAAAGGATATCCATGCTCTCACTGCTTGCCGTGCTATTGGTGTTGACCTCTAGACCTCCAAGTCTGATAGAGCAGTCTTTTAATGGTGGTTTTTACCTGTCTCTGTGCACAAAATCATGTTTGCTAGTAAAGTAGAATCTCTCTGGATGCTCTCTTAAATCATGTGGATTGCATGTTGTGAAAAATCTGTGTGCTAGTTCAGACTGTAGGAGATTGTTGCTAAAAGAATGGGGCTTGGTTTTGATACAGAATGAGCAATACAGCTTTCATTGGTTTATATTTTTAGTCTCAGTTATTAGAAATAGTTTCTAGAAGATACTGGCATCTGTCAAGATCATAAAGGACCAAACTTTGAGATTGATCCTGCTTTGAATGGTGAGTTGGACCAGATAGTCTCCAGAAGTCCTTTTCAACATAAATAGTGCTACAGTTCTGTAGTTATGGCTAGCAAAACATCAGTACTAAACAGGCTTCTCTTATGCATAAGGAGCAGACTTGTCATAAAAGAAGTCTGTGTGACATCCTCTCAAAAAGTGATGATTATTGAAAGCTAATAACTGTTCTTTGAGCAGTTATTGGGGGATCCCAGTTTGAACATGATCTCAGCCATTGTTGATTAGACAGTGGAGACTGGTAATGGATGTAAAACCTCTCACCTTTTGAGTCATACTTATTAATGTAACCTACAACACCTGAAAGCTGTTCATGTTCTATGCAAGAGCCTGCTGCATTTCAGTTTCATAACTAGTGCTTCTAGCAGAGATGGAGACTTTCTGGATATTGTAATGGGGGACTGACTGTTATGTCTTACCTCTTCTGCAGGCGAATAAATGTAGGAACTCGCTTTCAAGCAGAAATCCCATTGCTCCAAGACAGATCTCTGGCAGCAGCTGATGAAGATAAAGCAGAGCTGGTGTGGCAGCCATGGGGTGACCTGGAAACCAACAAAGTCACCCAAGAGAATGGTAAGAATGTGGAAGGCTGGTAAATAGGAGTGAATTTTCACAATTGCTGTGGGGGTAACCACGTATCTACTGCAGGCATAATTAAAACTCTCTTAGAGCTCCCAGTCAGGTGACATGTTTGAGTAGTCTTGAACACAGACTTAGGAGTAAAACTTATTATCAGGTTACAGGTGTTGGTGGGTAGGTTAGTAGGGTTTTTTTTAATTAAGATAAAATTGGACCATCTGTTACTAGTCAAGAAAAGAGCAGCCTTTTGCTCAGTGAAGTTTCATTGTCTTTGTTAACACTTGAAAACCACATCCTCTCAACTTCTGTATTTTCAAGGGGTGTTCTAGATATAATAGCGTTTTGGAAGAATCAAGCTGTAGGTGGAAGTCAGGATGAGGAAGCAGGAGTTGTGGCAAGCTAGTAGCAGACTTGGGCAGCTGTCTGTTGTTGGTGCACATAGATTGTGGCATGTATAAATCATCAAGGGAAGAGGAAGTGAGCAGACTTAGATCTTTCTGATGAGAGAGAAAAAAGTGTATGGGGAAATGGAAGTTAAAATACAAGGGGGGGATTCAGGAAATCTCTGAGGTTAAGGGAGATGGGAAGACCTTGTAAGAGAGAGATTTGCAAAAAACTCCATGTGTAAATAGTGCTGAATGCAGAGCAAACCAAATTTGACCCAGATAAATTTGCAAGGATATTCAACTTCTCCAAGAGTTTTATTTTCTGTTATGTCTAGCCCCGCTTCAAAAGAGCTAATTAACTGTGCAAATCCTGTAGGGAAACTCCATTTTAATCTTCTTATCTGAATTTGTTTGGTACCTCTGTTGAAATAGTGGAAAACCTGCTAGCTGCTGCCTGTTCAAGCATTTTTCCTGGGGCTGGAACCAACCAGGAGCTGGCATTGCATTTCTTACATGAAGCAAAGGGAAGCATTCTGGTGAGTCTTCCCAGCTTTTCACCCTGATGTGGTCAAATATGTTGATGAAGGCCAGGTAACCTGTCATTCCTGAGGGTAAATCTTTACAAACTCCTTCCTGTGCATCTAATTCTCACTGTTTAGCGTCCCTTGGATGTCCTTAAAGTGGGTTCTGCCTGATGTACCATGCTGTGTTCGCTTACTGTCTTGCATGTTTCCAACTTCAACATGTTTGGCTTTTTAACAAACAGACTGACAGGGTGAGTGAGCTGAGACTGCTAAATGAACCTTAAATGTTAGCTTTCTAGAAGATGACCATGTTGGCAGGAAAAATAAGAGGCTGGACTGAAGCTGAGACCATAAAGTGCAGTGTCTTGCTCCTCTTACTTTTGGCAGGTCCATTTAACTTCCCTACACATATAGGGAATGGCTGTGCTGCTGATTTTATATTGGTGTTGTAAGACACGATTCACCTTCATAATACCTTTTGACACCCCTGGGAGGTAATATCAAAAAGAAGAGCATAGCATGTGGCAAAGGGTTGTCATCCTTTTATAGTTCTACGATTGATTTGACCTGGCATAAGTCAGCCCTGTAGTCAGCAGTATCCCATGCTGCTGCCTGGCTGCTTGTTTTCTGTCCCCTTTAGTGTGCCAGCACTGACACTTGTGAGACTGCATTGATCTGTGCTGGAGAAGAAGACAAATAAAAAGTAATTTCGGTGTGTTCATGTTAGGTTTGTGCCAGTTAGGGTCCCACAACCAGTCTGTTGTGAATGCTGTTGCTGGCATTAGGGAGGAGCAGGAGCTCACTGTTAGCTGATTTAAACTGCTGATGGAAGCGTGGCTCCACTCTTTCCTTCCTGCTAACTTTGAAAGCACTTCTAGTTTAAATGCAAAGTAAAAAGCGTGAGAGGTTTTGGGTTTTTTTTGTGTGTAATCTTTGTCACATGACTGCTGTGTTTTATTTTGAAGTGTCAGTTAAGTGAGATAAGATCACAATGACTTGAATGTTTCAGACGGGCATCATTTAAGGCAGCAGTCTGGGATGTGAGTATGTAACTGAGGCCTTCAGTAAATGAGAAGAAACTGCTGCATGGTCACTGTCTATAGAATCATAGAATCGTTGGGTTGGAAAAGACCTTAAGATCATCCAGTTCCAACCCCCCTGCCATGGGCAGGGACACCTCACACTAAACCATACCACCCAAGGCTCTGTCCAACCTGGCCTT
>JANRGW010042360.1:38349-49747 GCA_024733675.1 Psilopsiagon aymara
TGTCCAACCTGGCCTTGAACACCACCAGGGATGGAGCATTCACAACTTCCCTGGGCAGCCCATTCCAGTGCCTCTCCCACTACTGTGGTGGTTGCATTGCAAAGTGTCAGTTCACAGAGATACGAATTGGTGCTGAGAGTTTACACTTGTCTGTGGTACTCAAAACTCACTCTTTGTAGTCAAGAATGCGATTTTTAAAGTTGTTCCAATTGTTGAACTGTGCTATGGTTCCTTTCAGTGAGCTTACCAGAAAGGAAAAGATTAACAGTCCTGATTGTTGATTTAAATACTCCAGTGACACCTTAAGTGTCACCTGAAGTAAATACACACGTTAAGTGAATTATTTTGTTTGTCTTTATCTTAGGGAGCTTTGACCAAACTACTGTTGCAGAGGCCAGTACGATCACCTACCCACCCTTTGGCAGATTATCACTACACAGGTTTGTTAGCCAGAAAAACTCTGTGCTGCCTGTCTGTCATAAAGGAATTTTTCTATCCTTTTATGCTCTTTTGGGGAACTCATGAACATTACACCAAGATGAAAAGATCACTCTTCTCTCTGATAAATTGAATGATGGCTTGCTAGCAGTTTTGCCTGTGCAAATTGTGACACTTAAACACTGCATCTCTCAGAATGTGTGTGTGTGTGTGTTCCGATTTTACCTTTATGGGGAAAAAGGGAATGTGATCCTTTATACTAAGCCACAGAGAATGGAGAAAGATGGATAGTAAGTACAGAAAGGCTGTGATAACCTCAGAACTGCAGCCTCACTGGCATGGGTTTCTAGAGTGTAGTTCAGAGGGGGTTTTATGGGAAGTGTTTTCAAGCTTGCTGAACAAAGCTCAGGCAACTATTGATGCCTGTCAGTGTTTCTGCAGAATTTAAATGCCATGAACTGCCTTTGTAATTTTGCACCCAATCAGAAAACAGTCAGGTGTGTGACACTAACCTCAGTGATCTTAGTGACCCCAGCCACCTGAAAGACCTGATATAAAGGGATGTCTAGTAGGTGTCTAATAGCTGGCACCACAGAGTGCAGAGATTACATTTCTTCATTATTGCACACTCTTACTATAATGATTTGGAAATATTATTTGAGTAATATGTGTATGGCAGGAGGAAATCCCAAAATGCATTCATTATTAGAGGCAAGGGTGCTAGGATAGCAGGAATATTTGAGATACAATGCATCTTCAAGTACAGTGGATTGCTGTTGAAAGAGAAGCTCTGGTCTCCTGTTCCATCATCTCCCTTGTATAAAATCTAATGACTGGGTCACCACAAAGTGTGTCTATTCACCCTGCTTTTTTTGTTGTAAACTGTCTTAGCTCATCTACTTGACACATTTTTGCAAGCTGAACTGAGTTAACCTGTGGTGATGACTACTAGACCTAACACAGGGCAAGTGATGAGAGGAGCGCTGAAGTAGTAGAGGACCAGTTAACAGCAGTCTGCAGTGAAGCTGGGTTAGGTGTGATGAGAGATTGCACCTTTGCATCTGTGTATTGGTCTTGAAGACAAAGCATGTATAAGAGTAAACGTTTGGAATGGCTTCCATTACAGCAGGTTTTTTTCTACAGGATCAGACAAGTGGAAAGTTGCTGAAAAAAAACTTTTCAACAAAGGCATTGCAATCTACAAGAAAGACTTTTTCCTGGTCCAAAAGCTTGTAAGTTATGTTCCGCCCCATTTGTTTTTTTTAATGACAGCAATGATACATTCCTGATATATTCTTACATGTTTATTGAGCATTAAATGCAGGGAGTTCTTGATTTTCCTGAAACCTCAGTATTAAGCCTTAAATTCTGCACTGAAGACTTCAGAGGAATATTACCATCCAACACAGCACAAAATCTCACTAGAAAGCTAGAACAATAATGTTTGGTTTGCTGTTCTTGTTGACCTAATCTTTGTAGTTACTGCATTAGTTCCATTAGTTCACGCTGCAGATACCCCTTTTGCAGGGTGTATTTACAGAGCAGAGCACTGGTAATGTTCCAATTCAGCTTAAATGGCTTGCTTATAAAACTAAATAGAAGCACGTCCTTGCTGCAGATGGAAGGTACCAAAGAAGGATATACAAATCGTTTAGGATCTCTCTTTCTAGTTTACTATGACAATGATAGTAAAAATGATTGCCCCCATCTACTTTCATGAGGCATGACACTTCAGTGGGGGGCAAATCACTGCAAATCACATCAGGAGCTGTATATAAAAGGCATTTAACTTGCAAAAAACCAGAAGCTAAGAATATATGCCAAAACTTCCAGAAAGATCACTGATAGAGAACTTGTGGACCATCATAGGTCTGTGCTGATTGTTTGCTACCACCATGTGTATGAAGTGCATGTGGCCAAAACAGGAAAGGGCTGCAAAGCTTTCTTCCCATTTTTGGTTTGGTATTCTGGCCTGGTCTTCTCTGAAGTGCTGCTGGAAAATAAAGCTCCCCCATAAAATTGAAAGGCTGCTCTCGAGCCTGACGCTCAGTTGGAACATTTCAGAGGTGAAGAGGTGCATTAAGCTTGCAAAATGCCAGGTTCTGTCACCTTTACACTGATCATCTGTTCTTTGGAAAGTTGGTCCTGTAGTTCCCAGTGAATAACAGTGGCAGTGGGGGACGGGCTGTGGGACAGATGGGTGGGGCATACAGATGAATATGACACAGAAAAGAAGGCTTGAATGGCTGTTGTGGTCGAATGGGGACTGCTGAGGAAAGAAAACTACGAAGTGTATTTATTGGACCTTTAGTAATTGTTTATGAGCTGCCTTAAAATTGTGTTATTGACTGGACTTCCATGTGGTTTAAATACCAGATAAAAACCAAAACAGTGGCCCAGTGTGTGGAATTCTACTACACATACAAGAAACAGGTGAAAATTGGTCGGAATGGGACCTTAATCTTTGGGGACATTGATGCTGCTAATGAGAAATCAATGAAAGATGAAGCTGAAGTAGACATCAAGGTAATTCCCTAAATTTTTCTCATGTTTGGGTGGTGGTGTGAAGTCTGAGTTTGTATTGTCTCACTTGTTGGTAAAATCAAAAGCTGGAACAGTCTGGCCAGTGTGGAGGAGTCCAGACTCAAATTTGTGTCCTGTGTCACATAATGAAATTAACAGTTCCTTTATCTTCTGGTGAAGAGTTCCCATAGGTTTGCACGTGTTCTTCCTCCCAGAAGGGACATTTACAGTGAAGAACAGGGGCATTTGGAGGAAGAAGAGGAGGAGGAAGAAGAGGAGGCAGAGGAAGTGTTGGATAACAGAAAGAGCAGCACAGTTCCTCTCAAAGATGAGCAGACACTACAAGATGGTGTAACAGTAAGTGCTGCATTGTGTGTGTTGTGCTTTCCGTGCCACCTTCACTCTGCAACTGGTTTAGAAAACAGCAGGTGGATGGTTCCACATGTAAGAAATTTCCACCTCTGACTTCTTCCAGAGCAGGGGTCTGGGCTGAGGTAGCTTAGAGTACTCGTAGCAACCAGATTGTGTGCTGGGGTGGGAGAACAGGGATGAGTAAGGGGCAGGGAAAAAACACAGTATAAATCTTTGTGGTTGGTGCACATAGGACTATGATGAGAAATGTCCAGAAAACATGCTGAAGGCTTTCTCATTAAATTAAAGCCTGGTCTGGAACAAATGAAGCACAGGAACTCAGACATTGTTTTCCTTTTGACGGTGGGTTTCAGTTTGCCTTAACTGTCCCCTTCTCTCCAAAGGCCAATGATGCCAATCTGAGGAATCAAGAGGCCACTGTCACAAGCAGAGTTGGAAGGAAGCCGAGGGAGGCAACAGTGAAGCCTCGAAAGCCCATTGGTGCTCCAGTGCAGAGGAGGAGGCGGAAACAGAAGATAAAATCAGATGCTACCAGTAAAACTCAGAACACAGAAAATGCATTTCCATGTAAAAAATGTGGCAGGTAAGAGAAACTTCATGTCCAGCAATAGTAACAGAACTGCAGCGGCACATCTCCTGTGGGAACTTATTCTCTGTCTGTTTAGGCCAGAGACACTGAAATACTTTTAATGACACATTACCCCACTAATACTCACAGAATAGGGTTTTTTACATATATTGATATTAAGATACCACGACTTGGAAACTACTCTCTGTTTTTACTCAGATGGAATAAGACACCATCTGCATTCCAACTGTGTGCACTATTTGGTGTTAAGCTGCATTTTCAAACAGCTCCTGTATTGCCCCTCTGTAATGCCATGTTTTTTTGTAACAAGTAATTTCTATATATTGCGAAATTACTTATTAAGAATATGGTATAGACTTCCTTATGAACAGTGGCATGGAAATGCAAGACACTACCATTGTTATAAGAGCAGGTATGAGGCCCATGGGCACACAGTTCATCTGGTTAAACTTGCACCCATCTTTTGTGTCCATACAATTCACGTTTGTCTTCCCTTACATGGTTCTAGTAGGGTTTGTAGGTTTGTTGCCAACAGATTCATAAACTTCGAGAAAATTGAGTTCCCTACATTAAACTGCTTACATTTAAAATGAGAGTCTTCTGATACCAGTGGTGAAACCTTTATTTAGAAAAGGCACCAAGCAAGGGGATGGCAAGGAAACACAAATTCTGTGTAGTTATGCCACCAGGGCTATTGACAGATCCCTGCTCTGGCTGGGACTTCCATGGCCCTGATGAGGTGCCCTGTCTCTGTGCCCTCAGGGAGCATGTGGCATTGGAGAGGGGAGTGCTGTGAGAAGTCAGGCAGCTGGGATTTGGTCCTGGCCACTGATAAAGGAGAAGCAACAAAGGATTCTTAATGGTGTCTAAACTTCTCTTGTTGTGGCATTTGGTGCAAAATCCAAATAGTTATTGGGGAAGATGGAGAGATGGATCAAAAGTGTGAAGTCCAGAGGAAAAAGCTCAAGTGTTTCTGGCTGTGTGGACAAGGCTCAGGAGCGGCATTTGGCTGTTGTTCACCTCCATGTTTATTGATTTTTGCAGCATAGGGGGAATGCCTAAAAACCAGGGCTCTGTTGTGTTAAGCAGCATGTGCATATTTCAGCTACCAGCACTGCCTCTCTAAATATTTAAGAGCTGAAGGAAAAATAAGAGGAAATGGAACACCTGTATGAAGATAGGCTGAGAGAGTTGGGGCTGCTCAGCCTGGAGAAGAGAAGGCTGCGTGGAGACCTCATAGCAGCCTTCCAGTATCTGAAGGGGGCCTATAGGGATGTTGGGGAGGGACTCTTCTTTAGGGACTGTAGTGATGGGACATGGGGTAACGGGTTCAAACTTAAACAGGGGAAGTTTAGATTGGATATGAGGAAGAAATTCTTTAATACAAGGGTGGTGAAACACTGAGATGAGTTTCCCAGGGAAGTTGTGAATGCTCCATTGCTGGTGGTGTCCAAGGCCGGGCTGGACATAGCCTTGGCTGGCATGGTTTAGTGTGAGGTGTCCCTGTCAATGGCAGGGGAGTTGGAATTGGATGATCTTAAGGTCCTTTCCAACCCTAACTATTCTGATTCTATACTAGGAAATGAAGTGAGCAATTTGAGGGTGCTGAGGATCTCCTGCTGGCATTCCACCCAGTGCCAGCACACACAGAATCAGAAGTGCTGTTTGCTGTAGGTGTTCTATGCCCATGCCAACCCGAGTTCCTGTGCTGAAGCTCACAAACTTTTGGGGCTAGCGCAGCAGAAGCTCTTTTGGAGAATTAATGAAGGAGGCTGTAGGAAGGACCGGTGCTAATATATGTGTGTGCTTCCTCAGGGTCTTCTACAAGGTGAAGAGCCGCAGTGCTCACATGAAAAGCCACGCAGAGCAGGAAAAGAAGGCAGCTGCACTGAAGCAGCAAGAGAAGGAGGCAGCAGCAGCAGCAGCAGCGGCGGCAGCAGCAGCCCACAGCCAGGCCCAGCAGGAAGAGAGCAGCGAGAGTGGGAGCAGCAGCAGTGGAAGCAGCAGTGCGAGCTCGGATGAAGGAGAAATATAGCAGCAGAGCAGAAATGGAGGGAGTAGCAAGGCAGGACCCAACCTCCCTCTTGGTGGCTTTACTTTTTTTGCTTGCACTTTTCTTCCCTGAACTATCAGGTCTCAAGTTTGAGTGCTGCCATTTCCTTATGCCACATGTTCCACTTCACCTTGCCAGTACTGACCAAGCCGGAATGGTGGATGAAAAGATTTGTTTCAACTTGGATTTTTTTTCTTTTTTTTAAATAAGATTTCTATTCTATTTATAATGATACCTGGGGTACATAATAGAACAATGTCACCTGCAGCGGAAGTAAGTTCTCTCAGGTCAGTCAGACCTTTCTTTCATGCTTGTTAGGAATCATGCTAACAGGTCTCTTGGATACAGAGGTTTCCAGACTGGAGCGAGAAAATGATGCTCTGCTCTGAGCCAAGTGTACCCAGTTACTGTGACACTGGTGATTTCTAGATGTTTCCTTTCTCAGCAAGTTTTTCCTGTTACTTCCTGCCTCTCTTTGTGAGCATTTATTCAGGCAGCCAATCCAATAAGTTTTGTGGGAAGATGATGTGCACTTTTGGCCTCTGATTCACAAAAGTGGGGATGAGCAAGACGGGTTTCTTCCTTTTAAGAGCAAGTTTTATGTTTCAAAAGGAAGCCCGAGGTGGTTTGTTTTTCATGCCCTAAAGAATGCAGCAATGGATATAAAAATACCACGTGGGATTAGAGTAGCCACAGGCCTTGCGGGTTGTCTCATCTTGGAAAACAAAGTAGTCTGCCTTTGATTAACTTAATGGAAAGTAGTCTGGGCTTCACAAGTGCAATTTGAAATGTGAATTGCTGGGTTTGACTTTGCATAAATGGGAGCAAGTTTGTTTAGCGAAAATGAACCAAGACTTTCTTGTGTGCACCTCAGAAATGGGTGGAATGGACTCTAATCTTTAGCAGTGATCCCTCTGTGAATGGGATCACTCTCAACACATCCCTTTCTTTCTTGCAGCAGCCCTCATGTATTCCCTGAAATTGCCATCATTAAGATGCAGTGAGGCCCTAGTTTCCCAGATACTTCTGTCAGACAGTATGTATGTGCAGAAGCTTGTCACTTACTTCTGCACTGGTGGCTGGAGGGCCGTGCCTGCTGGATTGTCCTGCTGTGAGCCTTGCTCTTTGCCCAAAGGCTGACTCTTCCTTCAGAACTGACACATGCTCATAGCCCATAAATTCTAGCCACTAAAAGCCTGCTGGTAAAAGAGAGTTAAGAACTAGTAAAGTGGTCCAGATGACATTGATACCAGATCTGCAGAGGACTGCTCTTTACATCTTTATAGCCCATGTTTATCATTGCTTCATAAAGATGCAAAGGATCACATCACTTCCTTGTGCTTCACAGCCAGTCCCACTCCCTACCCTGGCTGCTCAGCTCCCTCCCTCCAGCCAGTGCTTAGATGCAGCACTGCTCCCTGGCTCCTGGGTCCTGGCACTGTGTCAGGTCGTGTGTGTGCTGCTCCAGTGGTGCAGTACCAAAGGAGCTGGTCACTGCTGCGTTCCCAAGCAGGGATCCTAGGGGGATCGCTGTATGTGAGCTCCATGTGTTCCAGACTGGATAATCCTTCAAGCTGCTAGATAAATTCCAGGTTAACTAACTAGGGAAGGTGCCATCTGGCAGTCTCCTGCCCCTTGATTTTATACAACTGTAGGTTTTTATACAACCTACAACTTCACTCTAAGTCTCAGAGGCTGTGTATAGTATGTTTGCTTTGACATATATATGTCTTTGCATAGAATCCTTTTTCTTACTCACAGAAGCAGTTACTACTCTTACAAAATAAGTAGGAGCACCATTAAGGACTACACTTTACCAGTGCTGACACTTTTGTCTTTAAGTGTTCAATTTTCTGCCAAGGTTGTGTTTTTCTATTCCTAACAAAACTAGATTTCCTTTCAGCATTTGGACAACTGTTCCATGTCCCTGCATGCAGGGGTCTTGTTGACTAACTAAGCTGTGGAAGCAGATGGCACGTCACGAACTGTTAAGATCATGCAAAAAAGGCTACAAAACTCAAAGCTACTGGTCTTTAAACAGAAGCTTGAACAAATCAGTCTTCCTGTTAAGAATTTCAATGTTGGTTGTTATGTTTTTCCTTTTGTAAATTGGAGAAAACTCTTGTCTACCATTATTAGAGATAACAGCGTTTTTAGCACACTGTTCCAGGATGGACACGAGGTGAAGCAGCTGGACCTTGTGGTCTGCTTGCTGTACTGGGATTAAACAGTAAAAAACAATGATGCAATTTAGGTTCCAGAGTATGTTTCTGGGAAGTTGCCCATAATCTCCAGATCTTGAGAACTGCAAGGCAACAGTTCAGGAACAAGCAGGGCTTGCGAGGGTATCTAAAAAGGATTTAAAGTAATGTAGATATTGTTATACTGTTGTATTTGCCTGGAATACCACTGTCACAGAAGTAGAAGGGTGTACTGTTACTTAACTGAGACTGGGAAGGCCTAAAACGCATAACAAAGAAATGGAGGTGGAACTGGCACACATTGAGGAACATGGCAAAAAATGAAGATTTCTTTTGGATTGGAGACTTGGTTAAAATTGAGAATTAAAACCTTATAAAGATGCTTTTACAGTCCTTGCTAAAGCAGTGCAAAATCAACCAGTATGTAATCCCTTGGAGGAAAACAGACTCTTCATACTGGGACAAAGCAAAGCTCCTCTTAGCTCCAGGTCTTGTTTCTGACAGTGATCAGGAGCAGATCCTTAGAGAAAGCAAGGGACAGTATGGACTAGTGGGTATAGTTCCAGCTGGGGAATAGGATGTGGACCTAGAAGAATGTATGTGCCTTCTCTGGTAAGACAAATCTGCAGATTGGTTTGTGCTGATCTTCCAGGCAGGAAATGAGGACATTTCTCTGCCTCTTGCTCATCTGCTCCATCATCTGTGTTTACTCCAGTATTTTTAGCATCTGGAAGCATGCCTGGGTGGTAATGAGCAAACATTTAATCATGTCCCTGAGGAGTTTTCAAGCTTGAAGTAGTTTTAGATTTGCGATAGTAAATTATGGTGACAGACACTTGATTGGATGAAACACAGCACTAAGGCTTAGGGAGCAAATTGGGGGATTGCTTTAAGTACCAGTTTAATCTTCTTTCAGATATGATGATGCTTGAATGCAAGCATTATTACAGTCTTTCAAAGACCAGATCTTTCAGTGATTCTCCCTATTTTAGGAAATAGATGTGAGTAATTTTTCCTCTCCTCAAGGATAATTCATTGAGGTGCTGATAAGAACAAATCCGTTTTTCTTTGATTGCACAACAATGGTGTGTGTGTGACATGCTGAATCCAGTACTGGTGGTTTCTCCCCCACCCTGCTGCAGTAGAAATAGAAGAGAACAGGAAGATACGAAGTAGGGAAGGGCTTGTCATTGGAAGTAGGGAAGGGCTTGTCATTGGAAGCAAATCAGGAAAGGGCTCTTTCTGAGGGCAGCCTCTAACGGCTGTGGTTTAGCACCACTGACCAAAAATCAGGTGAATGTTCCAAGTCAGTGGTGTCAAACGGAAATGCTTCTGAGCTTGTTTACCTATTGCTGCAAGCCACCAGAAGGGCCCTTTTCTGTCATGGTAACAAGTAAAAATGATTCTCTGAGTGTCTTGTGTAAAAACAAATAAGCAAAGCCAAGCCTGCTGCCCACTTGCTTATGGTAGGAGTTTGGAATTGATCCTACATCTGAATTGGATCCTGCCTCCTAGCAAAAGTTAGTAGAGAGTTGTGTTAAAACACCAGGCCAACCCACCCCAGTTGTTATGGACAAAGCATTTGAGCCAACTGGAATTTGTCAAATCTGGAATTAATTCTGTTATTCTTCTTAGCAGAGGAAAGAGCTCGAGTGCCTCTTCCCTGCAGTGCAGTGTCAACTGAAGGCCGCGTGCTTCCAATTATAATTAAGAAATACAGTTACCTATGTTCTGTTGATTTGTCCAGTTTAAACAACTCTGCTTGTTGCTTTCCATCATGTGAAGGCTTATTTACTGATCCCCATTTAGTGTAAGAGTTTGCTGTTAGTATAGAAAAAGGTAGTATATGCTCAGTCACTGAGTTGAGTTTGAACAAGGCCCCTCTTTGCTTTAGCTGTCTTTCCTATGGGAACACATATAAGATTTACAGACTGCAGTTCTGTACATGTGTACTAAAAGATTTGCCTTTTACTGTGTGAAATCAGGCTTCAGTGGTCACATACCGCATAGTCAGGTGGCAGTATTTCAGGAACATGACCTGTTTGAGGCCTGATGCCACCACTGGGCACTGTGCAGAGACAGATGATGTTCTGCCCTGATCATGTACTTCCTGCCTATGTCACCTGTGCTTTACAGATAACATTTAGTCTTTCAGGTTTGTGATCTGCATTGGATAGCATCTCAGGTTTGTAAGTGTGTGTGTGTCTAGAAAGAGTAGGTGTATGCATGCACTTGTGATACATATCTGATACAGCTATAGGTGTTTTGCAGTCTGGCTGCAAGAACAGCTCTGCGTTTTAATTTATTTGATGTTTTCCCACTTACTGATACAGGTAATGTATCTGAGAGAAGTCATTTCTGTAAGTTGAAGGCCTACAGCAGTTCAGGTGGCTGAGCAGGACCATGGCATTTTGCTGGCTAAGACCAGCTAGGAATACAGCTGCTAAAGGCAAGGCAAAGATGGAAATTCTAATCTTAAAGGTAATTTATCTGTTAATCCCATACTAGACATGTAATGTGAAGTAAAATTAGCTCAAAATATGCTCCAGTTTATCAAACTGAGGCTTTTGGTCATTTTTATCATTGCAACAAGCTTAGATTAAAATCAAAGTGCAAAAAAAATGTTTCCTAAACCACAGAGAGTGAGCATTCTCAGTCTCAGCAATTACACACTTCTTAATTCTCTTCAGGCAGTGGAGTAGAAAAGTTCTGATACAAGCAAAATCCTAGTTCAAAAGAAATGTGAGTAGTGAGGACTGCAGACATGGGAGTCTTGTCTGCTTTCCTACATCGGCACTTTCAGTCCTATGGTTACCTCTGCCAAAAACCTTATTTCAAGCCACGTTTTCCCACACAAACTTTCTCCCTGTTTCACCCTCTGTTATGTGTCTGAGCAGTTACAAAGCTTTAAAGAGACAGAGAAGCAGTGTCTGCAGATGGTGTTTGAGTTTTGTGCAGGTGAGTTTCTATGTAAATTCATCACTTGGGTTCAGCTGCTTTATTCACCCTCATTCTCTCCTGTGTCACATGTTAGGATGGCACAAACTTTAAATCCCCAGCTGTCTTAAGGATTTTTCTTTCCAAGACCAGGATTCCATTGACAGCTGAGCCTGAATAAACCCTTAACTTCTCCAGATTAGAAGACTACATATATTTTTATAGAAATGTAATTGTATATTTTAAAAAACAGTTTCCTGCAGCTTCCCCACATGTATCCCCCCG
>JANRGW010042360.1:54099-66877 GCA_024733675.1 Psilopsiagon aymara
CAGTTCCATGTCCTTTTTATGTTGAGGACACCAGAACTGCACAGAATACTCCAAGTGAGGTCTCACAAGAGCAGAGTTTCTATCAGAAAGGGTTTAAATTTATGCTAATTTCTCACAACACGAGGGGAGAAAGGTGAGGGAAATCTTACATTGCAAGGGTTCCTTTACAGCTATTACAGTTGTGCTGAGACTGGATGCTCCGCCCCTTCAGTAATGACTTTTTCTTTTTTGATTGTATTTATAATGCAGATCCCAAGAAAGAGCTATAGAATCTGTGCTGTTCAATCTGTGAAAAGCTGGTGCAAGTACACCCCACTCCACCACCAACTGCAGTGATTGCATTGCCTCATTCCCATATGTATCACCTGTACTGGTCACTTCCAAGAGCCAGGAACAGCTCTTACCCCTCAATGTCCTGCCAATGGAGCTGTGGTTTGTTCCAATCACCACCACACAGTCAGGACAACTCAGTTTCTATTCTGCTCCCAAAATAGCCAAAGTGTAGAGCATCTGCTGTATCTAACACTACCTTCAGAAATGTGCAGACTTAGACTGTGTTTAGGTATTACGAAAGCAACCAGCAGGATTACTAGGTATTAGACTGTGTGCTCATACCTCCCTTTCTCTAACCTAGCCATGAGTAGCACACCTGCAGACATTATTCTAGGAGACACCAGCTACAGAGATTTTAACGCTTTTCTTTGTAGCCAAGCCCTAGGACAAGTGGGGCCTTTACTAATGATCTAGGAGTACAATTCTGTCAGAAATTACATAGGAATACAAAGTAGTCTGCAAGATCCAGTGAGCAAGTTAACTAAGAAACTCTTCTCTGGCCAAGCAAACAGCTTCCTGGAAACAGTTTGTGCTAGGTGAAGAATGCCATTGCACTCCCGACTTTTTTTAAGTAAAAGATCTAAATCAAACTCAAGCCTTATCAGCAACTGCCAATTAAAGTTGGAATGCTTAAGAATTCCTCTAACAGTCATAGAATAACGATATATTGCTAAACTGAGATTGTCTTGTAGCCTTCTACTTCACACTGTTCACTTAGAAATGCTCACTTTCCATCTCATCTCATGTTCCCACTAACTACATACACTTTCTCTCACTGCTTACATCAGTGCTTTCATAACAAATGAGTATCCCAAACCCAAAATTTTCTGTCCTCAAACCCAAGTCTTTTGTTCTGTTTCTATGTTTGTTTCAGCTTACTTAGACATAGCAAGATTCAGGAGCTGAGAAGGATTATGTCCACCAGTGACCCAAGCCAAACCTAGGAGCCAGCTGTAGGCTAATAGGCCACATATTCCAATCTCAAGTTCTTAGTAAGCGACAAAGCAAAGCAAGCTAGCAAATAGTTTAGTCTCACTGAAACTATGCAAAGAATTCCCATTGCCTCTTTAAAATAAATAAACACTTAAGTTATACATGGCCTTCTATGTAATGCAGTTGAGTTCCAATGCAAGAAGCCCAATTCAGATCTTAAGGCCAGTAACAAGCAATCATCAGACCCACACTTTCTTGTGCATAGGTCCACAACTGCAGGGCCTGTTTGGTGTAACAGTGAAGGAGACGAAATGGAAAACTCGCATATTTAAAATACTGAGGGATTCCCACGGCAAAAGTAAACACAACAAAGCTTGTAATGTGCCTCTAAACTGCAACATTATTCTTTTGGCCTTGGTATTTCCAATGATAATGTTGGCCAGCTGCACCTAACAAGCTAAAATGGTTCTATTACAACAACACGCATCAATTATCAGGGATTAAAACTATCCATGTGTTAGCTCAGGTAAAGGTCTCCTGCTAGCCAAAAGGCAGATGAACTCTGCTCCACCGGTCTCTACAGAAGGTGTCAAAAACTTGACAAAACTGGTGTGCCCAAATTTTGGTAATTAACTCTTTGGGTGAGAAACTGTGGAGATAAACTGGTCTTTTCAAAATTGCCCAAAGATTCTCTTCAAAACAAATATTTCATATAAAAAGTTCTATGTGCCTAGCTATCTGGAGTTACTTAAATAATTAAATACCCAACAAGAAAGAGTCATCAGTTTGCTCCTTCTTCATCTTCTTCTCCTTTAATGAGTACGACACCTACGAGGGAAAAGGAAATTTGCAAAGATTTTCAGATAGATTATGCATAAAAAGATACAGTTAATACTGATACGCCTGAAAGCCTATCGGGACTGTTGGAAAGAATCAGGCTGGCAGAAAGAGGATGTGAACTTCTGCATACCTGAACTGCTCTTAATGAAAAAAGCCTTCAACTGATGAGGTCTCTTGTTGAATGTTTTTCCAGCTCTTCTCAGGTAACAGGGAATGAAAAAGCTGCTAAAGCAGGACCAGCACAGATCAGCCTAACCTGGTCTCTGGGAGATGCACCATGTTGGTTCAACTGCTATTAACCAACTAGCATATCACCCTTCTGCTGCTGGGCCCCTACTTTGTGCTGCTTCTTCCTCAACATACATGACCAAGTTTTAGTATGGCATACCTCCTCGCTGATCCCAGACTAGGATGTCCAGACCACAGAATACAACTATATTAATGTGAATCCAAGAAGCAATATGGTCACATCTCTTAGGGATAGCTTGGATATCATGTAATAAAGCTGTGTTACACAGTAGTGTTATAGTCTATATTCACTCGATTTTAAAATCTTATCACTTTTAGTCACAAATCAGGACGTGCTTTAATACATTTTCATATTAGTGACTTCAAAAGGAGGGCTCACAAATCGAGGCTTAGTGCAGTGACAAGGGATATACTCAGGCATTTAGGAAACTTGCATGAATTACTGAAAACTTGCCTCTCCACCAGAAGCAAATAGAGCGCATCCCTGTCCATCCCCATTCCCCCATGTCACACTCTTTTGTTGGGAAAATTAAATCAAATTTGCTAGGAAAACTGTAACTCAAATTGGCAGATAAAAGTCTTGTGAACTTACTTACTGCTAAATCTTCTAGTACTCTGTTAGCTATATGCTAAAACTATTTGACTGGCTAACTTAAAGAGAAAAGCCCAACTGAAGGACCACTTGGATTTAACACTCCAAAATCCATCAAACATTCTCAGAAGATCCTGCAGCAAGGATCTGAGTAACAACTTCTGAATAATTCCAAAGAGAGAAGGAAGGAATATTAATTACACAGGCATACAGATGAATTTCCAAGGTTATGATTCATTTCCCTGTGGCTGTCTTTAAATGAAACTATTAACTTACACCAATTGCCTCGTGCCCCAAACTCACCATCCAGCTTTTTCAGCTTGGGTACCCGTTTGGTTGCTTCTTCAATCCAGCTGTTCTGATCAGAGGAGTATTTCTGTTGCAGTGGATTGCCTACAAACACCAGGTCCTCTAGTAATGGCAGCTCTGCCAGTCTCACAAACTCTGCTGCAACCACAAAGGTGAAAATACCAACCAGACTGAGGAACATGGAAAGTACACCTGCACCATACAGTCCTTTCAAGCTCAGTGCAAACATAAGTAACGTGACACAAAAGGAGAGAGATTGCTAGGGCTTGAACAGGTATCAGTTTAAAGAACAGGTCTGCATTTTAAAAGAAGTCCAAGAACAGTGATTTAAAGAACAGACTTCATTGGGCGGAGAAGTGAAATTCAAGATGCTAACTATTTTTTACTGTCTTGCATGAGTGGATATTTAGGGATTCTGTGCATTCTGCAGGCTTACCAGAGCGACAAAGCCCTGCAACACACAGAACTACTTTTTACTTGGTGACTTAACTCATTCATTCACCATACTACAAGAGAAGTAACAGAACAGAGGTGTGGCTTACCCCAGTCTTTCACCAAATTATTTGACATATAAAGAACCTTCAGCTTCTTCATCACATGGATACCCCTCAGTTTCTCAATGAAGTTGTATGAGATCCACAGCTCCTCTAAAGTCTCTCTAACTGCCTCCTGGGAAATGACAGGACTACTCAGAGAAGTGGAAGAATATTTTCCTTATTCTTCAGATTCATTCTTCACTGCCCCCCACCCCAGGTCACCACATGTGAGAAAATAGTAAGATGTATTGGTCCTCCTTTCCTTTTAAGCAGGTCCCTAATTATGCATGACAAATACTCATGGGAATTAAGAGCAAAGAATCTGAAATATATTTAGGAGGACAAAAATCACAATACTAGAATAAGACAAGGAATAGCTGCCTGGAGTAGCTGTTCTTAAGGCATAGGGGCAGAGTAGACAAATTTGGCTGCTGGTGCGCTGCAAGTATACATGAAGTGAATGCCATTCGACAACTGCTTTAGAAGAGGTTTTATACAAAATGAGTGATTCATTTCAGGTGTGTCCATGTCTGTACCTGTTGGCCATAAGTTGCTTTCATAATTCTCTCAAAAGAGAGGGGTTTTTTTAAACCAGCCATTACGCACTGATTCTGCATTTCACACTTCAGAGATATGGCACCTGTGAAGTTGGGAATAGCTCTGAAGAGAAACATTCTCGGGAAGAAACATACGGTGTCTCTTGAGGAACTAAATAATTTCTATAGTCATTGAAAAAAATGTGGATTGAAAAAAAAAATTAAAAAGTTCTTCTGCCCTTCATTCAGTTGTAACAAAAATGATCTAGTATTTTCCTCAACAATTTTTTCCCTACCTGGTAGACTTAGTCCTCCCACCATCTTTTCCCTGAAAGTCATATTGCTCCAGGTGTCAGTTAACATAAAAAAGACTTTTGTCAAGTGTGTGTTCATAGGACTGCCAATACTTGTAGTGAAGAAGCATAGCCTGAGTATCTTCAGCTAGAAAATTCCTCATGCAAAAAGTCTGCAGACAGCAGATTCAGAGGGCTTTACAGATAAAGAGAAGTTTTCCAATAAAAGTTGGGCTCATCTTTACCAAAGACAATGAAATCTCTCTTTCTAAAATCCTTTTATGTAGCAAATTAGCCCTGAAGAATCTCAAAATGTTAGGAATGTCTGAACAAAAACAAGAGAAAGATCATCTGAAAATTCAGATGCAATGATATAAAAGGGTGAATAGATCATAGAAAAGGAGAAAATAAATTGTTAGGCAACAATGCAAATTCAGCAAAGACATTTTTCAACATAGGGGAATTATCCCACTTTCTAGACAGGGCTCCATCATTACTGAAGAATTGATACTAAGAAGCGCATACCAATCCATTCAAGTTCTTTATGTTATTTCTTCCCAAAGACAGAATCCTCAAATTTTCTGTAACAGATAAAAGAAAGGGTTTTGTTAATAAATGTGAGGACATTTTTAAATATAAGAAGATGCCATATTTTACTTACAAACAAACTGCACTCTGAACAGCTTGTCTTAAGAAAGAATGACATAACAGAAACAAAACCTCCTGACCTACACAGATCAGCAGCAGCAGATGCAATGAACAGCTCGGTAACATGCTCATGAATACAAAGCTGTTCATGTGTGGGTTACTTGGTTGAAATTCAGTGCAGATAAATAATAAATAAAAAATATTATTTCACCTTGCACCTGAACTCTAACTGCTAACTTTTTAATTTTTGATGCTACACAGTTCATGCTCCTTCTTCTTCAGGCAAAAGTGGTTCTAATCTTATTTTAAGGCAGCAGATTCAATTTCTATAATGAAGGCAGCATATAAAGCTACCTTAGAGAAGTCTGATGAGAGGCTTTTCAACTTGTTCTAGCACCCAGACAAAACTCCTTTCCAAGTGAGCTGTTCTTGCTGGGGTTTAGTGTAATACTAGTCTAACTCAAAGATAACATAAAATAGCAGTCTTTTTGTAAAGCTCATGTTCATTCTTCTCACAAGCTTTCTTGCAGCTGTAAATAAGCAAACTGAGTCGCAGCATGCAGCTGGGTTAACTAACTCTGAATCTATACCTTTCATTAATGTCTTAACACTTCTTTGTAACTGCATTAAGAATGAAATACTTAATAATCTTGTTTTGCTCTTGTATGCATAATGACTGAAAATGCATGGTATGATGATTCACAACAAGGCTGATGAAAGTCTCAGCCAAGTAGCAACAGATAGTCCATACAGCACATGCAGTGGGCTAGAGACTGCTACAGACAGAGATTCCAGGCTGATCTAGAACAGATAGTAGTATGTTCTGTCTCAAGAAATGCAGGGATGAAACCACACCTGATAATACCTCATCTGGCAAATATTCTAAAACAGGAAGATCAGTTGTCATGAAAAAGTTGATGCACAATAATAATTCTTTTTGGTTTGAAACACAATAGCTTAATACATGACCATGCTCAAAAAATGAAGAATCCTAATCAGTACTTTAATCAGTTAGCCCACTATAGGTAATATTCTTCAGAATATATCCCTAAGGATCCCCATCCACAGGCACTGGGAGATGGCCTTTTGTTCTAACTAGCTATTCTCTCTCTAGCTCACATTTATAAACTATATATTTGCATTAGCTTTTGAAATTTGTAAGAAATAAAAGGACCCTTACAACTACAAAAATGAAAGATTGGTTAAAAAGCCATGCCTTAAAGTTGCTTCTAACTGCTGTCACTGGTTTTTATTACTCTTGTTCTGAAATATTTTATATTTTAAAGGAAGAAAGATCTCCCTCATGTAACTTTTACACTCTCTAAACCACAGAACTAACACTGCTTTCATCTGAAACATTATTTATTCACATGTATGATACAGGGGTGGGATAATTTGTGCAGATGCAGGAGAGGGACTCTTCATCCGGGACAGGACAAAGGGTAATGGGTTTAAACTTAAACAGGGGAAGTTCAGGTTACATATAAGGAAGAAGTTCTTTACCGTGAGGGTGGTGAGGCACTGGCACAGGTTGCCCAAAGTGGTCGTAAATGCTCCATCCCTGGCAGTGCTCAAGGCCAGCCTGGACAGAGCCTTGGGTGACATGGTCTACTGTGAGGTGTCCCTGCCCATGGCAAGGGAGGGTTGGAAACAGATGATTTCAAGGTCCTTTCCAATCATAACCATTCTATAATTATCTACTCAATGTAATTACAATATCAGGTATATATAGC
This sequence comes from Psilopsiagon aymara, assembly GCA_024733675.1. Classification (NCBI taxonomy): domain Eukaryota; kingdom Metazoa; phylum Chordata; class Aves; order Psittaciformes; family Psittacidae; genus Psilopsiagon; species Psilopsiagon aymara. The sequence continues at coordinate 61,102 of JANRGW010042360.1, forward strand.
AATAGTAATCTTTTCTGTCTGAAAACAGTGTAGAAGCTTAAAAAGGTTCCTCAGCTTCCTCTCTGCATTAAGCCAAAGCAATTATGCAATAACCAGTGGCTTTTTTTTGATGGCTGAGCGCTCCTTTCTCTCTCTTTCACTAAAGCTGACAGTGAGCTCTTCATATTCTATACCTTTAAGAGACAGGCCACGTGGTTCTAGCCTGTTTGACTCAAAAAACCAGCAAATTTCAAGGTTTTATAAGCCAGCTGCCCAAGAAAGAAGAGTTCAGTTCCACAGAACAGATGGCATACCCCTTTCAAGTATGAACAAAATCAAACCAAGTATATTTGATACTCTGCAAAGTAGAATGACATTTTTCCATCCAAGCTTACAACACTGTAACCTCATTCCAACCAATACCACAATTCCAGAGTTGTTGAACTGCAAACTGCCTCTATCATGAGCACAGAAACTAGTCATTAAATCACTCCAGAACTGATGAGATGTCAAGCATCACAACTAGCCCCACTGGAGGGTACAAAGGTGCTTTCTGAACAGATTTTCTTGTTGTCTGAATATAAAGTATTTAATCTAGAAAGTTAACAACCTAGTTTGTAAATAGGAAATTCATCCTTTTCTGTATTCTCTGAAGTGTGAAATCCACTCCTTTTAAATGGCTAATTAGAAATGCTGTTTTTTTTTTCTGATTCTTAACTCTGTGAATCTGTTGGGATCTCCCCCAGTTGTGTCACCTGCACAGCGAGACAACTGCCAAGGCTAGTGCAGGGATACATGCTTTAACACATCTTTACTGCTTAACATGCATTCTCAAGTAAGACTAGTAATTTTAAAGGTCAGTTGTCATTTTCTAAGAAGAAGGAACAAAACAGGAGAAGAATAGGTATAAAACCAGACACATATAACAAGTCATAGTGTATGTCCTATCCAAGCAATTAGAAAACAAACATAATTAATCACTGGCTTGTCACTTACTTAGGTTGCTCAGATTATCGATTCTCTCAATGCAGTTTGTAGACAGCGATAGTTTCCTTTAAAAGCAAGAATAATCAATTCACAATAGACAAGGGACCACTGTAGCAAAAAGAGTTCCATGCCCAGACAACACAGCATTAGAAGTAATTGTCTACTCTTATCTCATTAGATGGTGAACTAATTAGATGTGTAAACACATTCAAAATATCCTGAAACCAACAAGACTTTTGCAACTTTATTTCCAAGCTTCTGGAAAAGTAGTTACCTACAGGACATACTGGATTATCTGTGTGCCTAACCTTATCAAATGCACGGCTGTGTATTTCTGAAATGGCTGTGATCTCCTTTTGGAAGTCCTGCTGAAGTCTCCTTTCTTTCTGCATGAATTTAGGAATGAATCATCAATGTGCCAGTTAGCTGACAGATTCCAAACATGGGGGACCTATAATTATATGCTGATAAACAGTATGTAACGCTTCTGGAGACAAATACCAATACAGAAGCTACCTTAACTTGTAGACAGGGATCTCTGAATTAAAAAAAGGAACTTTTTTTTTTTTTTGTACGTGGAAAGACAAGCTCAGCTGAGGAAAGAAAGGAGAGGGCTCCTGCTTTGAAGGTTACACTTAAATATAGTAAATACATAATTGCACAGTGGACATCAGAAAAAATGTAAAACTCAGATAAACAGAAGAGAATATTTGGCTTCCAATTTATTTTTAACTGATCTTACTCGCAGTTAACAAGTGTGGAGAGAGATTCATCCATCTTCTCTACAGGAGGGATCTGACCATATAGCTTCACCTCCTTTGCCTCTGAAGCTTTCTGGCCATTTTTTTCTTCCTAAAGAAGAGAAAAGGTAAAGAAGAGGCTCAGTGCTACATGCAATTACTAAGAATTAGTATACTAAAAACTTACTGTAAAAGTAATTACTGTAGAAGCAATGCCAATATAGTACTAAAAGATATTACTGGAAAGAGAAAGCATTTTGAATACCGTTTAGCATGATTCCTGCCGGCATAGCATAAAAAGAGGAAGGCAGCTTCTCTTCAAAAGAACTTACACATTACACATGCTTTTTTTTGAAAGCTGTGTTATGGTGGAGCAATTTAATTAAGGGGTCCTAAGCTGTAAAGAAATGAAGAATAGATGGAGATCTAAAATTGTGAATAACGGTACTTCTGTGGAGATGGACACACAGGAGCCTTGGCAAGGGCTGATCTGTAGCACAGATTCTTAAAAGCTCTGACAGAAAAATCACATGGAAACTCAGAACTGAGACCTAACTCGCAGCACAAACTGAACATAGGGGACTGCGTTTTGGGGGAGAACCTCAACAGATTCACACAGTTAAGAATCAGAAATAAAAAATGTGTTTCTACTTAGCCATTAAAGAGTGGATTTCATGCTTTGGAGAATACAGCAAAAGACAGATACTTGCAACCTAGGTTAATAAGGTTCTAGATTAAATACTTGATAAAGTTCAGAGCTTCAGAAAAAAAAGCCGTAACTTCAGCTTTTGGGTTTATTAAAAACTATAGTCTATTAAATCTTTTACAATTCTGAAGCAATGGTAATTATTGACTCAACACTTGGAGCAAGTATATCCCGAGGTAGTGCCATCAGTTTTGACAGCTGCCTCCCTGACAGCACAAAGGGAGCATTTTGTCCAGTGTTCAGTGGGAGCACTGGAGGTCCATTAACAAAGAAGAAATCTGCCCAGCGCTTTCAAAACAAGGGCTCTTGTCTTCTCCCCCACTTTCATGCAGCTAGTGAAAAGCCAAAGCTGAGCTCTGGCCTGGTTTATATGGCTACTTTGCAATGAAATGCATTGCATCCCAGAAGTCTAAGAATCTCAGAGCACAAGAGAACGTTTTGACAACATTACTGTCTCTCTTTTGCACCCAAAATACTTCAGGCACCTTAATTAAAAAAAAAAAAAAAAAAAAGAAAACATTAGCATGTAGCCTTGGGTATTTACTTGTATTCCAGTTTTTATCCAAATCTAGTGCGGTAACAGTTGTACACAAAATCAGCCATTTAGCGAATAAGCATGCCAGATATTTTGCTACAATATGGTGGCTGTGTTCAAATGAAGTCACTTTACAGATGTGAAACTTCCATTTTCTTTTCCAAGAACAACACTGTATCTATCTGCATTTAAACTCAGTTTATAACAACAACTAATTCTTTTTTTCCTTTAAAAACGTGAAAGGGAGAGAGCTTCCAATGCACTGTGGCCAGCAACAAGCACTTGCAGGAGGAAACTTCATCCCAACTGCCACATGCTTCTGGAAGAAAGGTCAGCTGAACAACCACAAAAAAGGCACAGGGAAACCACAGACAGAACAGACACTTCTTTAAGAACATGCTAAGTTAAAGTTGCTTTAACTACTGTCACCCTGACTGTAGGGCATAGGTAAACCCTTATGCCAAAAACATCTGTAATGCAACACATCACCAGATCCAATTTTTCATGTGGCCTCAGAAAGGAAGTTTTAGACCCACCCCCAGTAAAATGATCAGAAAAGCAAATTCAGCACTTCATGCCTAACATTAATGGAAACTCACTGACATGGGTCTATTATCTCTAAGAGGCGTGACAGAGGAGCAAATGGAAGATAAGTCTTTATTAGGAAGTGTGGAGTTGAGAAGGCAGAAAGAGTGAGGGGGGGAAGCAAATTTTTAATACTGAGTTCACACCTCCAGTAATGTTAACATCTGCAAGTTGTGTCATTCTAGTCCTCATGAGGAGAGCAGGAGTGAAGTTTGTGGGATATACCGACATAACTGAAAAACTCCTGAAATACTGAGGGTACTAAACAATGAGCTGAATAGTCAAACTCCATGCCATAGGGTAGTGCAAAGCAGCTTGATACCATTTCTACTACTTACCCATTTGGCTAGAGCTCCTCTGATAGTTGTTGCTTTTGCCTAAAAGATGAAAAAGTAAATGAATATTCATTGCCAATTTTCAGTTGCCTTGTCCACTGCCTCCTCTCCCCATCCTGCTTGTCTATCCCCTCCCACCACTTCCCTGTATTACCTTCCTCCAGCTGGAACCCCTCAGTGCCCCATAACTTTATTTTCTGGACTACTTGATAGCATTTTCAAAAGCAACCTATTGGTTTCACACAAGGACATTATCTTCCGGATTTCACCCTCTGCCTCGCCTGGAGCATGGGTTTGGGATGCTGCTTGTTAGCTTTGATGGTGAAATTCAATTCATTTCAATGGCATGAGAAGCTACTGCACTGAAAAATGTGGTCTAATGCTCTTAAAAACCCACACTTTCTATTGCTGTGCATTAGCAACTTCCTGTCTGAAAGCAAATCTGTGGGTAGACAGAATGATACAGCCTCACAAGATTCATTGAGGAAAGTAAGGTACCTCTTGACAAAAGTCAAGAGCAATCTGGATTGTTTATATTTGCTCTTCTTCAATCATTTCATGTCGAGTCACATTAATGTGATGTGAAAACATGTATTAGTCAGGACACAGCTGCTGCATAAGGCTTTTTAAGGACTGACCCACTGACCAACTTTCTGTTACCACTATCTCCAACTTTTCTACCTCACACCAGTTCATTAAAACCACATAATGATATCAAAACCAGTAGTATATCAAGAAACTCTGATATAACCTAAACATTAAACACATTCCAAGATGTCTTTTGGTTTCAAAAGGTTTCAGAGACCAATTTCTCACAAAAAACTGATCAACAGTCTCTCTTCTACAAACCCAGGAGGACTCTAGTCTGGGCATCTCTATTGTTATTAAGTATGGCACTACCACATGTGGATAGGAGCAACTTTTCAGATCATCAGAGGTCAAACAAATGACTGCAAGAATAAAAGCAACAAACTAATTCCCACCCAAAACCTTACAATCACCTTGGCTACGGAGCTTTTGTGCTGGTTGGTCAGCTCTAGACCACTGGGAACTCTGGACACAACAATAAAAGACAACAGTTGAGGCAGCTGTGCTAACAGGTATCAGTGTGCCAGCAAAACCAGCCTGTTTCCAGTAAATTGGGGTTTTTGGACAGACACATCACAGCATTTTCCACAGTTATGGTAGCCAACTGTTACTGCCTTCAGGTACATGATCTTGGTCACTCACGCTGAAGACAGACCAGTGCTTCTGTTTCAAACTGACGCCTAACACCAGACTGGACTTTATAGCTAATGAGCAGCTTCTTCCCTGACCTCTGCTGCCTTGTCTCTCCCGTTGGTGGAAATATGAAGATCAGCACAGTGGGTTAGGTGGAGAAAACACACCAGGGATTTTGTTTGCTTTGAAGCATACTTAAAATGTCTGTAGATAAATCATAGTACCTCCTGTCAAGGGAGGCTGCTTGAGGGAAACCTCCCCCCCGAGAAGCCTATTGTCAGGGTTTCTTTACCTGGGCATTGATCAGTCTCCTACAGGCATTTAGATTAAAGTCACGTTACACGGTTTCCGCACGATGGCACCCCAGACTCCCCGCTACTGTGACCCCTGAAATCCCCCATTTCCATGCACAGTACCAGCGCAAGACTCCTCGCCTCAGCCACCGCCCCGAGCGCCGGATACCTCCCGGCCAGCTTATACCATGCCCTCTGCTCGGCGCCCGACACCCTCTCTGCAGAGCCGGGACCCCGGAGGACTCTGCTCGGCGCTGCCGCTCCACAGCCGGCCGCGGGGGCTACTCGGGGACAGCCCTGAGGGGACGCCGCTCTCCCCCCCGGCCCCTTCCGCCTCCCGCGCCGGGGGGCGGCACCACTCTCCCCCCCAGATGCCGGAGCAGACCCCGAACCCG
>JANRGW010042361.1:0-12655 GCA_024733675.1 Psilopsiagon aymara
CTGCACACAATACTCCAAGTGAGGTCTCACGAGAGCAGAGTAGAGGGGCAGGATCACCTCCCTCGACCTGTTGGTCACACTCCTTTTGATGCAGCCCAGGATACAGTTGGCTTTCTGGGCTGCAAGCATACACTGCCGGCTCATGTTCATGTTTTCATCGACCAACACCCCCAAGTCCTTCTGCGCAGGGCTGCTCTGAATCTCCTGTGTTTGCTTACAACTCAGCATCTTCCAGAATCACTTGTGAAAGGGAAATGCACCTAGAAAAACGGCTCTCCAAGGGCTGGTAGCTAAGAGAATTGAAGAGGGTGTCAGGAGCCTGGCTGTGCCTCTCTGCTCACTAGCTGGAAGCTTTGTTGAAGCGAGAATTATAGGAGAGACACTGGTGATCTCTTGGGATGTGCATCTGCACACACAGGAGCACCGAGTGCTCTTGGTGTTTGACAGGTGCTGCAGAAGAATTATCTTTAAGATGAGCCTGAGCTGTGTAGTGTAAGTCCATAGCTGAGCTTCTTCAGCCTTCAGGATGCAGGGTGGTAGCCAGGCTTTCTGGGGGTGTTACTTATATATCAGCTTTTCTGCTTAACTAATCTCACGGCCAAAGGGAAAGAGGTTATGCAGTGCATGCTTGCATAGCTCCAAGAGGGACTTTCAGAAGAGCATGTTTCTTTTATCTTAACTTCTGCTGTATCTGGTAGTTACCTTTTTTTTTTTAATATTTGTAGTACTGTCGGATCTTGAAATTTGGAATGTTTATATGATGTTATAATTAAGCACAGAAAGCTTCCAAGAAGTGAAGTGCACCCTTCTCGCCTCCCTCCCTTTAATGACCTGGGTTGTACTGGCTGTAGTGCTGCAGTATTTCTGTATTCTGGATTAGCTGGAGTGTTCTTCTTAGATGGCTTCTCCATTCCACTCCTCCTTTAATGTCTGCCCTCCTACAGGATTGATTGAGCTCTCAGTTCAGTAACTGGGCTAGAGCTGACACAATTCACTCAAAGAAACATAAAAAATATTCCTTGTAAAGTCTTAGGTTTTCTGGATCTGATTTGCCCATTCCGAAGCTTTAAGAAGTGAGCCAGAAACTTTCTGAACCACTTGGCAATTTCTCCATACGTTCTACTACTGGGATTCCCTATATAGCCTTTTAATTTGGTGCACATGCACACTGTCTTTTTGACAGTTACAGAAAGTAAAGTACAGCAGTCTCAGCAGCAGGTTACACCAACTGCTCATTTTCTGCTGTTCTTGTTTTTCTGTGACTTGCTTTTCTTCTTTGGAGTGCTAATCCTCCCATGTCACACATTTTCTGTTTCAACTTTTCTCCTCTGCTAATCTCTGGATTTGTTCTGCTGCCCTTCCTAATCCATGGGAGCCTTGGTGACCTCAGGAGACTCCCTTGGCAAGAGGCTTTTTTGGATTTGAGTAACATTGATTATTCCTCTTGCAGTGCTGAAAACCAGCAATTGCCTTTCAGACTATCCCCAAACAAGACTGAACTGCTTAACCATTTGCCTACCAAAACATGCATGCTGCAGTCCAGCTCTAATGAGACATGAGCTCTCACTTGAGCATTGTGCTCAGAAACAGCCATTCCTGCGCCATCACAAGTTCTGGAAAGAACTTTCTCCAACTGTCAAAATGCTGTACAGGAGATAAGGAGATAAACCAAAATGAGTTATAGTTCAATTTCTAGAAATAATGTTTTGTATTGGGCTGTAAGTCAAAACCAATATAGTAACAAAGCTTCAGTCCTGGGTAAAAAAACCTTCCACTGAAAACAAAATAATTTCTGTGAAGAGTTTCAGCCATAGCCCGAAGATGTTTTTTCTTGTTTAGCTTTTAGAGAAGTGAAGAGACAAAATTTGGTGCTAGCATGAGGGTGGTGCTCAATGGAGTCTGATATACCATGGTCAGAGGTGAGAGGGCAGCAGTAGGGGTGGTTTGGGTAACTGAGATGCTGTAGCTTACTCCAGTGTTGTTCTGCACACTGAGTAGGAGTCGCGATTCACTGTCTGTCACTGTTACTGCACAGGCGACAGCGATGCTGGCTTGCTGTGTGCTGCTATTGGAGGGTGCAGGGGAGACTGTGGGGAAGTGATGCTCCTGAGGGATTCACATAATCCTGGGGTATTGTGTTGACTGCAGGACAAGCCTTGAATGTACAAAGGCTAGTTTATGTAGCACTTGGGGAAGTGATCCATAAATGGTGTCTGTGTATGTTAGTACATGCAGTGTAAGCTATGAAATTCCTTTTCCGTCATTTTATCTTGAATACAGCTAAAAGTGAGAACTTCCCAGACATTTCAGAGATCATACCTAGCTCTCAGGAAAGCAGCAGCATGTGACTCCTGAAAATGTGCATAGTGTTCACACATACTCTGGCAACTTGTGCCAAGCAGAATGCAAAGTAATATGCTCTGGCACGAGTACAAGAAAATGCAAAGAAACCATCTGTTAGGCCTAAGATCTTCTCCTCTGGTGTTAAAGTTTCAGTATCTGAGAAAATGGGAACTCAACAGGGCTTCATAGCTTATGTTTTGCTGCTCCTCACCTTTAGACATGTCTTTTTCTTGGGATGTTGCTTGCATCCAAAGTTGTGAACAGTGTTGAACTAAGCTGAGCAGAGCAGCAAAAGATAACCTGTAGAGTTAGCATCCTGCATCAGTAGAAATGTAAGCTTATCTGTCAGTCTTTCATTTCCCCAATTCTGAGAAGACTGGTGAAAACAGAGGGTATCTTCAAGCTGCATTTCCTTCCTGCCTGGGAAAGAGTTCCCATCTGATGTGGCAGCTGCTGCTGATGCTGTGATGCCCTCTCCTCTTGTGTGATGGGAGAGCCAGAGACCTGAGAGTGGGAAGACTCCATACTGCAACAGATTTCCTTTCTCAGATTGCTGCTGCCACTGCTGCAACAGGAAGTGTGAGTTAATTTGGCCCAGGGGAAGGGGGATGTGGAGAGAGAAAATAGGGTCTCTTGGTGAACTCTTTGCTATTTCTTCAGAGTCTTTGATGGTTAGGTCTATGTTGCCCTTTGCAGCAGGACAGAGCTAGTGTTTCTGTGAGGGGTTTATGTTCTCCCTCAGTATCCTTTGGCCCCATTAGCAGCAGCAGCAGCAAGTGCTGCTTGCATTAGCTGTGCATGACAGCAGCCCAGATCACTTTCTTCATTGGCCAGAGAGATGAGGAGAAACTCTCTTAAATATGTAAATATCTATTTAGTTTGAGTATGTAAATGTTTTAGGAGAACATATATATCAGTGAAAATACAAAGTAAGATAATGTCTTTCCTCATGAGGAAATGAAGGCAGGTACATACTTTGTCACCTTCCGTGGGCTTTGTCAGGAGATCAGTCCTGTCAGTTTTGTGCTTGCATAGAGCTGGTAGCAAGTATTGTGGGTCCTGGTGGAGGGACAATACCGGACTGCTCCTGCGGGATTTAATTTGGGAAAGGAGGATGTGCTGGTCTTGCTTGGTCCAGTGGACTTCCCTTTGGCTTGTCAGAAGAACAGGAAGACTTCTGTGCCCTTCTGTTGCTGTCACTCTGCACAAGTAGGTCTTACGGATGGATGGACATGCGCAAGTGTTTTCCTGATCTCTTTCAGAAAATTTCTCAACTTCCTTTCAAATACAAGCACCTTCTCTCCTGTAATTAGACTATCCTGTGTATATTTGTTTACTTTGTACAATAAGGTAAAACAGCGGACTTGGCAGTATTGATTTCTACTGCTTCCCTTCCCTCTTCAGGGTGCTTGAGATATTTTTAGGGGCTTTCATCTCTGAACTTTTTAGGGAGAGAAGAGCATCCACCAGTGCATGAGCTGATAGGATTCGGATTCTTAAAGGCTTGGCTTTTCAACCCAGAGCTCATGACTTTTTTCATTATGATTTGCTCAGCATTTAATGTACACTGAAGATAAACCCTTGGGCAAGAAGAAGAAGTTTAAAAGGCTTTGTTTTACATGCCTTTTGATATAAATGCATGCAGTGAAGATACAGGATAGAAAATAGCCCTGTGAGAGGAAGATGATGACTGAAAACCTGAAGGTTTATATTCAGTGGAGTTTAAGAATCTGAACTAAGTCTGAAATAAACCCCACAGTGCAGCCTTGACTGAGTATCTGAATAACAGGATACAATAGATTTGTGTATAGATTTCATATATAGCCTCAGTAGTCAGGGAGCAGAGAGGTCAGATGAGGCTGGTGCTGTATGTCCAGTTCACAGGGAGGAAAATGGTTAAATTATCACAGAGGGACTTTTGGACTGTGATTTGTGACATAGATGGTGGAGCACTGACAGGTCTCTACTAGAAAATTAAATGGGTTCTTTCCGAAGAACTTAGTTCAGCGTCCTGGCAAGTGGAGTTTGTTGGCCACTTGGAGACTGGCAGCAAAGTGCTTAAAAATAGAAAAGTGAGGATAAACAGAAATGGAGGGATGTGTTGTAAATACCTCAGGGATATAGCAGCGGACAGTTCTCTCTTCAGAGGATGGAGCAGGTTGGTATTAAGACTTCATTTCATCTGAGTGATAATCCAGAAACTGTTTCTGAAGAAGAGCTTTCTAAAAAACACGAATACAAATCCTGCTCAGCCAGATTCTGAAATACAGTTGATTATAGCATGGACTGGAAACACTGAATTAAAAAAAATACAAACCTATTTTTAATCCTTTAGATAAATGGTATTTCTCTTTGCTAAATCCAACATTTGCAGTTGTTTGGGGGTTTTTTCCTGAGTGAACAGATCCAGATTTTTTTTCACTTGGACACAGTTTTATTTTTAAACACAGCTTCCAGAAATGCGTGTGTGGGATTGCAGTTGGGACCAGAGGAGAGCCGTGGCACTCTGCCAGGCGCTCGCCCTGTCCCTGCAATACAGATGGATTGCCAGTGTTCCAGAGAAAAACAACCCCAAAACTTTAAACAAATTATACTTAATGGAAATAAACTTTTTTTGCCCTCCTGTGTAATGATTTGGATAATGCTCTGGCTGTGTGTTTCTGGATGACAGAGGGAGGGGAAGGGGAGAGGACAGCAGAGATGGAGCTCTGTATGCCTGTAACTTGCTCTCCAGTGGATGCTCTGAGAAGCCTAATAGGGAGGACTGTGACATTTCTAAGCCTGGAGTGGTTTTTAAGTCCCAGATAGTCTTTCTGTTAGAAGGTGAGCGGGCTATCTATAGCGGCTATGATAAAAGCATTTATCTAGTGGGTGTTTTCTTCCATATATGGGTTTGTAGGATCTGGAAAGGCATTATAGAATCATTTAGGTTGGGAAAGACCTTTAAGATCATGGAGTCCAAGTGTAAATTAACAGTGTCTTTATGCACCACATCTACACACCTTCTAAATATCTCCACGGATGGTGACTCAACCAGTTCGCTGGGCAGCCTGTTCCAGTGCTTGATAACCCTTGCGGTGAAGAAAGGTTTCACAATATCCAATCTAAATTTCTCCTGGTGCAGCTTGAGGCCATTACCTCTTGTCCTGTCACTTGTTACTTGGGAGGAGGGATGGACGCCCACCTTGCTACAACCCCCTCTTGGGTAGTTGTAGAGAGTGATAAGGTGCCCCCTGAACCTTTTCTTCTCCAGGCTGAACAACCTCAGTTCCCTCAGCTGCTCCTCGTCAGGCTTGTGCTTCAGACCCTTCACTAGCTTTGTTGCCCTTCTTTAGATATGTCTCAGCACTTCTGTGTCTTTCTTGTAGTGAGGGTCTGAAAGTTGAAGAGAGTATCTGAGGTGCAGCCCCACCAGTGCCAAGTACAAGGGGGACACCACTTGTGACCTGCAGCCAACTAGATTTAACTCCATTCACTACAACTCTTCATGCCTGGCCATCCAGCCAATTTTTTAATCAGCAAAGAGCACACCTGTCCAAGCCATGCGTTTGCCATGTATCTGGCATTTTCTGTGTACAGCTTTGTTGCTGTCTTCCATGTCATTTACCTGAGTTTTGCTGGGCTTTGGTGGTAAGTGACAATGCCATGAAACCAATGCCTGATTGGACTTTTTTACTAAACAAAAAAAATGGGGGTGGGGGGAAGGGGGCAAGCAGAATAGGCTATAGCCTACCTTGCCTACCTCACAGAAGAGAAGGTACCATAGCCATGTAATCTTTCAAGCTGGTGCTGATAAGTCTTTTCTCTCACTTCTGCTGCTATGGTGTTAGTTCTGTGCAAAAACAAACCTTTGGGTGATCATGTCAACTGCAAAGATCATTTGGAGAGAGATGCTGAAAGAGAAGGGAAGCAGGAGGGCTCAAATTCCAGCTGATGACAAACAATGAATCAGTGTTTGTCTCAGCAGAGGGCTATCAGAAATTTTGCACTCTGCTTTCACTGACTTCTGCTTGGGTCTGATACTGCACTTGAAAAGGCTTCTTTTTTCCCCCTCAAATCTTTTTCTTTCTTCCTTTTCTTCTCCTTTTAGTTTTGTTTTCTTTTGTTTTGCTTTGTTTTCCTTAGTATTTAAAAAGAAGGTGGATCTCTTCCAAATTCCACACAGCTCAGGAATATTTACTTTCCACAGCATGGCCCAGAACACAGAGAACTTATTCTTGCAAATGGTTTGGTCCTCCAATCCACAGAATACTGGATCAGATTTTGAAGGTCTGGGTGGTTGAAATGTACCTGCTGGCCTTTTTGAAGTGGTCCTTGAACTTCCTACTGGAGTAGCTGCCTTAGCATGCTGTCATTTCTAGCACTGCTTTCCTGGTGAAGGGGAAGCAGAGCACTGTTACAGGGGGACCTTTTTAACACTTCCTGATGGGTAAAGTAGGTGCATTTAGTTTCATTCTCAAAATATGCCTGTTGCTTTTAGCTGACACAACTGTTGTGAAGTTATCTTGCCCAGATGTCTTATGCTTCTGGAAAACATTGTGGTGAAAATGCCTGGATATGCCTTGAAGGCTTATTTCTATTCTTGGGTCAAGGCTGAAAAGCAGGACTGTTTTCTTGTTTTCTGAATGTTTCTCTGCAGATTGAGCTGCAAGTGCAGAAAGAATGTGGAAGGGCAACCAATCTCAAATGCTTATTTGCTTCTTGCTGGTTTTCAAACTGGGAGTCCTGAAAATTGATTAATTCACATTTTTGTACCTTGGCAACTGGGAACTTTCTGACCTAGTTAAATGAACCCTTTGTTTTGTTGTTTCTTTCCAGATGTGATAGGCAGACGAAAAACCTCAGGAAAAGCAGTGTGGTCATCTGAGATTTCTTTTAAGGATATTAACTGATTTTTCTGGAACTTGGTTGTAGAAGTAGATCCTCTCCTTCCATGTCCTTAGCCAAGCTGCAATTCACTTCACTTTGCCTTAATTTTGCAGACACTTAAGCTGGACTTTAGCCTTTGTGCTGCACTAGTAGGAAGTAAAAGTCCAAGTGCTAGGACAGCCAGACCTTCTGTGGACTGTCTCCCTCAGGCATAGCTGACCAGTCACCATGCATCCACATGAGGTCCGTCTTGTTTGTGTTTATCATTGCATAATCTTTGCATGTAGAGAGACTGCTGCTTACCTATGGACAGTGCATCTCTTGGTCTCCTTAGAAGACATGTGCAATACATTTTCCAGTTGTATTAGAATCTACATGAGTACTTCAAAGATAGTGCTAAAGCCTCAATCTGTAACTGTTAGTAGGAGCATGTAGTAATGGGCAAGCAGAGGTGATCTCTGTTGGGAAGAACTGGCAGTCTTTCAGTTTGCTTTTGTGCCATAGGAAGCTTCAGTTGTTCTGCTCAAGCAAGCCTAGCCCAGGTAGGAGTGCCTATGAAGAAGAGCAGTTCAGCTACATGGATCAGTCATAGTAGCAACTACCAAATTATTACAAGGCTGCTAGATCTCTGCTGTTTAGTTCTATTGGTGCTTGAGTTCAGCCATCCTGTCTTATCATTACCTTCCTTAAAGTATCTTACCACTCCTTAATTCAAAGTGGGGCCAGTTCTGTAGGATGGGGAAGTTTATTAGGACAAAACTCAAGCTAATGGGACAATGAAGACCAGTCTTCTATTGAAACAGAGCATCAGCAACCTCTTCTGCCCAGCTCTCCTCTCCCTCCTGTGCCCTCGACCCCCTTCTCTGCCAGAGTTGAATGAAACAGATAGCAGCAATGGGAAGCAGCATGCATGTAACTGTAAAACCAGATGCTGTCTTTAGTTTAGTGAGCATACACCTATCTTTTCTTGTCCTAGCTTGAAGTTTACAAGGTTAAGTTGTCACTTATGCATTAGATCCCACAATGGGTTGAAGAGCAGTGCTTGGTAATGTGGGAGCTTTTGTGCTGTGGTCATTCCAGTGTGTTGGCTGCATGAGCCAGTTTGGTACCTAAAGTGTGCAAATGTTCAAAACTGGTAAGTAGCTTCATGGGTTCATTAATTTTAGTAGAGGTCTTAGGGGGTTGTAATACATCATCTTGATCAGAGCAGATTCAACATTAAATTCAGAGTAAGTTGCTTAGGGCTTTGTCCAGTCAGGTCTTGAAAACCTTGAAGGATGCAGATCCTACAGCTTCTGTGGGACTCTGTGCTGCAAAGAGACAGTTCTTGTAGTGGATTTTTTTCTTTTCCCTCGTTTGGTTGCAGTCTTCACAGTTTTGACTGAAGTCCTGATAGATCTAAGCCCTCACAGTGACATTGACCAGTTCTCTTAGTACACTTGCATGAATCCCATCAGGTCCAGTAGCCTTCTTTCATCAAGATTTTCTCAAGAGATCCTTTAACTCAGTCTGTTTCCAGTATGGGTAGTTCCTCTGCTCATAGAACCCTGTCTGAGTTACTGGGGACTGAGCTCATTGCTACCACTTCCTTGCCTTCCCATGCTGTTGGGAGCAGAGTTTCTGCACACCTCACCCCAGTCTTTGTCCCCTCTGCAGCTAACTGCCAAGGTCTGCTAGTGGGAGTGTGCTCCTCCTTACCAACTAGGTATCTGTTACTGCAGCAGATGAATTTGCAGAGATCCTGAGTCATTTGCTTTTGTGTTACCTGGGTGCTGTTTTGCACAATCCCAAAGGGCAAAGAGCACAGTAGGTGTTCCTTTTATTAGTGGTGATCATCTTTGTTGGCACATTCCTTTTGCATGTGTGTGTAAGTACTGAGAAAGAGCTGAAGAGGGAAATGGCAGCTCAGGGTGGTGAAGCACAGGAAGGTATTTGGATGAAGTGTGCTTGATGATGACTTAGCTGCTTTTTCATGGAATTAGACCTACACTGCTGAGAAATAAATGTCCAAGTAAAGTTTTATGGCATTCAGTGAAATATAAATTCTCATGAATTTGAGTAAGATACCAAAATAAAGGCAGTGTGTAAAGTAAATGCCTTCTGTGTGGCAACAACACCTTGGATGGTAGTAGGAATAAGAACCTCAGATTCTTCATATATTAATAAAAGGTTTCTCTCTGGTTTTTTCAGCTTGACCTCACTAAACCCATTGAAGATCAGGGCCCTTTGGATGTGATCATACACAAACTGACAGATGTCATCCTTGAAGCAGACCAGAATGACAGCCAGTCACTAGAGCTGGTTCAAAGGTTCCAGGTAAGTGGTTCTTTAATAGTCTTTGTGCATTTCAAGCTGGAGGATGATCTTGGTGCCACAAATTCAGTATTTCCTGTGCAGTTGATAGGGTTAGATGGAAAGAACTGTCTGGCACACTGCTGCCCTACTACTGACGGCCCAGCAATAATAGTTTTCTTCAGTCTAAATGGACTTGCGCCTTTGAGTAGGTTTTGCATTGTATTGGTAAGGTTAGTAAGACCTGGTTTCCCACCAAATGTTGTTCTGGTTTCATTCCAAGAGAGCGAGTGCTGTTCACAAAAAGGAACAGGTGTTTGCAGAGTCCTTTACATGCATCCCTCTACAGCAGAAGCCACTAAATTAATTTGGCCCCGTTCTGTCTGGCCTTACCAGTTTCTGGAATGCTAATTTCTGCAATAGCAAGGTTACTGTGAGTGATTGTCCTGTAGTACTGAGAGTCCTGTTCTATCTTTTTTTACTCAAGTTTATGCTGAAGGTCAGAAATATGCAGGGCATAGTGGTACAGTGAACTTTTTTCCCAAAGAATTTCTGTCAGTATACTATGTGAATGCTGATGGAAATGATAAAAGAGCGCCTCCATAATTTTATAAAGTGGCCTCTGAAGGAAACCAGTAAGAAACCTTCTCCTAAGATCTGGGGCAAACAAATCTTACTGCTCTCTGTGTTCCATGACCCAGCTCTTCTCTCCCATACTGCCAAGTTCATCTGTGTTTTAGTATCGCCTCCACTGTCTCCTATGCCTGAGTTTTTTGTTGGCAGCTTGGGCTTAAACTCATACAGCATGTATGGTAAATGGGTGAGTTATCGAGTCATTGCTTTGGACTGGGGTATGCTTCTTGTGGCACACTGACTAATGGGGACAGATGAGAACATTCATTGGTGCAGGGCGTCATGGCAAGTGCTGGCAGAGGTATTTGATACAGCGTGTCAAATTCTTCCTGTTGGGTTTGCATAGTGATAAATTCATCTAAATACCTCCACAGCACAGGAGCATGCTGCCTTCTTAGGATAACACAGAACAAAAGGGGAGACAAGTTGGGCTGGAACAGGTTTGGATTGCAGCAGGGTGAAACAGAAATTACTGTAATCCAGAGACGAGATAATAGGGTTGGAATTCGGTCATCTGTTACTATTGCCGCTTTTCGTTGCTATAGAGTGCTTACGTCTATGCTTCAGCTTAATATCACCCTTTCCTAAATTTGTCTGTTTCTTAATAATGGTCATAATTTTCCTGTGAATACTGGTGCTTGAGCAAAAATAATACTATGGTTCTGGTGAAGCTAATTTGCAGGAGGCTGATGGGAAACCAAGCCTTTGTTTATTTTGATAATACTGGAAATTTGGATTGTGTCAAGTGTTGTAGAAAGCAAAGGTATTGTTCACACTCTGGAGCATATGCTGCATGTAAGTCAGCACCCTTTAATTGTTGGTGGGTCTGTTAATAAGCAAATGCGTCAGTAGAATACCTCTCGCTACAGTAACGCTCCATATAAATTTTTCCAGAGCTCACTTAGTAGAGATTGATGGAAGTGAGGATAAGTCTCTTGAGCAAGTCAGATGGAAAAGAAATAGTTCTCTGTCTCCTGACTTGATTGGTAAATGCAGTTCAACTAATAGTATGAACCGTTTAAGACAGAAGTAAATTGGGTGAAAAGCACCCTATGGATACAGAGCATTGTCTTATACCAGTGTCTTCTGTACAAAGGGTGGTGGCGAATTCTGCTCATGCTTTGAGGACTTCTCTACATTTTCATTTCATGTCCCTGTTGATGGTGGTTTTAGCCTTTTTTGAATGCTTTTCCTAATTCCAGTTTAGCATTGCTCTGTTTACAATGACAAGTTTCAGCCTAACATACTCTAGAAAGGCTGTTGAAGGGTTATGCTAAGAAACTTGCTTAATTGGTATTGTGAAATGTTTGCACCCAGATGGCTGGGGCCTTCATTTTTAGGAATATTAAATTTAAGCACTAATTAATAAAAAAGCCAAGCATGTTAAAGGAGAACTTGATGTTCGTTCTTCTCTCCCTGTCATTAGTTCTTGGTTGGATAGTAAACATTGTATTATCTAATACATGTATTTTTTTTTGACAATGCTGTCTTCCTGCGAAGTAGTGCAAGGTAATGCCTGAAGAATTAGAAGGGGGTCTGGAATGTGGGTTCAGTCACATGCTTTTCCACAGTTTCATTAATGTGATCTAGACCATCCCATTGGCCTTCCTAAGCTTTTGTTTTGCAAGCTGTAAATTAAAGGAAATTATATTAACTCCCTTTTGCGATTAATATGAGAAGACCTTGAGGTCAGCTCAGAATCGCTGTCATAACGAATTAAGGTTGGTTTGTTTCTGTTGGGAGCTCTGGTATGAATTTTCAGTAGCTATGACAACACATGATGTACAGACCAAACTGTACCCTTGTGAGCAGGCTTTGGAATGATATACTCACCCCCATAAACCAAGGCCTTGGGCTTCTAGTTCTGCATATGTGACTGAGTTGTGCCACATCACTGGCGTGCAGGAAACTTTCATTGTAGTAAAACATGTACCCAGGAGCCAGTGAAGCAGAGGAGAGGTCTGCCAGTGTTGAATTACATGCCAAAGTGTGCTTAAAGGCTATTCTCATGTAATTTTGTATACAGGGCAGAAACTGACAGGAAACTGCTGTCTGTCTCCATCTGCCCTGTATTATTTTTAAGATATTGAAAACTAGTTAGAAATGAAGATAAATATGTTCCATAGGAAAAAAAAAAAAAATGAAATAAGTGATTTGTATGAAGTATGTGAGGTAGGATAGGTGTTTTGGTTTTGTTAAACTAAAACCAATGAGCAACTTAAAAAACATGAAGTGACCACCTGGCAAGAGAGCTACTTATGCGTGTGTGATGTTGCCTAAGCACTGTGGTATTTCTAGCACCTGCTCAAGTGTGGTTCTGTTATTGTTCATTAGATGATAGACTGACAAACTTCTGATCATAGAATCATAGGACCATAATATAGCTGGGGTTGGAAAAGACCTTAAAATCATCTAGTCCCAAACCCCCTGCCATGGGCAGAGACACCTCACACTAAACCATGCCACCCAAGGCTCTGTCCAGCCTGGCCTTGAACACCACCAGCAATGGAGCATTCAC